>BSBK01011681.1:0-280000 GCA_027943335.1 Chamaecyparis obtusa | reverse complement strand
TTGTGAATATAACCACAGAGTAATACTTGACACAAAAAGAGTTAGATCTGATTGAGAATATTATCTTGATTAGTTTTGGGATATCTAGAAGAATGATTATACAATATGGTAGAATAATTTTGACAATTTTTTATATATCTTTTATGAAATTTTGTAACTTCACTTTTTTGGAGGTGCTCTATGTACATATTTTGAGGCCAAATTTTGTATATACAAACAATAATGAGTTGTAATGTGCATATTTAGATGCCAAATTTTATATATATAAATGTTTATGACTTTTCATGTGTTGAATCAGTGGTCAACACCTCATTGGAGATTTGTGACATGGATTAATTTCCTCCTGTGGGTCGGGTTAAATCTGGTATTTGTATCAGGCATTGATAGTTAAAGCTTTTGGTGCATTGGAAAATGATCCCAATAATTGGTATTAGAGCCTTAGGTCATGGGTTTGAGTCTCCCTTGAGTGGGTGCTAAATGATCAATCAATTTTGAGGGGGAAATTGTTGACTTTGTGGTAAGAACCTCCTTGGAGATTCATGACATGTCTTAACCACCTCCTGTAGGTCAGGTCAAATCTGAAATTTATATCAGGCATTGACACTTTGAGATTTTCATGTAATAGAAAATGATTCCAACATCATGTGCATATTAGATGCCAAAGTTTGTATATAAAATTTGTCATGGGGATGATTTACAAATATTGAGAGGACAAATTATGTATATCATACTATGTATCATTTGATTATAAATATATTGAATTTTTTATCATTACATTTTCATTTACCTCACTTGGTATGTTCCTAATGTTTGAAGATCAAGTCACGCACTATGAGAAAGTCTTGATAGTAAAAACATTTTTGGCCCTAGTTGTATTACTTAGTTGAGAACATTTTTTACCCAATGAAGTCATTGCTCCTATCTCTACTATTGGAAACAACAATTGAATCAATTGTTGTATTGTCATTGATGTCAAACCTTAACTGGTAAGACTATTGCTATTTAAGAAAGTACTATATCTATTTGAGTGTTGCTAAGGAGAAAGGCAAGGTTGGTAACAATAGCACCTAAGGAAAGGTTGAGTTATCTTGATACTTCAATGAGTACTTGATTATGTGGCACAATGATAAGATAATGTATTGTTTATCTAAGTAAGAATAGAGACTAAACTGGTAGGCTTAACCGAGAAAAAGTGAAGAAATCTAGTTTAAGCCGAGTATTGTTAGTGTCAACC
Organism: Chamaecyparis obtusa; assembly: GCA_027943335.1. Taxonomy (NCBI): domain Eukaryota; kingdom Viridiplantae; phylum Streptophyta; class Pinopsida; order Cupressales; family Cupressaceae; genus Chamaecyparis; species Chamaecyparis obtusa. Next base: position 278,766 of record BSBK01011681.1, on the reverse strand, counting down.
GAGCTAGTATATGCTGAGTAAATTCAGTGTTGACCAAACACTAATTAATTGCTGAGGAAGACAACATTAGTCGAGGAAATAATTTTTGAGGTGACCAAGCTTTCTAGTGAAGACCGATAAGTTGAACATAGTATTGATCGAGCATCAGTATTTTGTATTTGAGGAAGAATTCAGATTTCCATCCGACATCATTGAATTATTGGATTATGTAAAACATTTTATTGTAAATCTATTGAGAGATTTGAGATATTTCTAGAAGGATAGCCTAAGAACATAAAGTAGGATGGATTCGATGAATCTAACCTAACCCTAAGATCTACGAAGGAGATTAAGCACAAAAGATGTATTAACCTAATGGAGGAAGTATTAAGGAAACCTAAGCTAGAGGTTGAAAGAGAGAGGATGCTGGAAATGTTGTTGATGTTATTGATTGTCTAAGTAGAGAAGGCCAAACAAGAAATGTTGTGATTGCTTGAAGAGAGTTTCGAGAAGATCAGTGATGGGGATGGTAAAGGTTCATAGTCAGTAAGCCAACATATGTGTATAGAATTGGATCTGATATTTGTAAAGTGAGTTGTATGTTTTTCAGATCAATATTACTCCTACTTTCTAACCATTGTAACAGTCAAAATCATTTTAACAGAGGTTGACCTAATAGTAGGTATACATCCTTTGAACAAGGTTGCATTCTAATGGAGTGTATGTAAGTCCTATAACAAGGCACACTTTTAACAAAGTGGTTTAAATCCTTTAACTGGGTCACACCTGACAGTGTGTTTGTAACCTTTGATAGGGTTGGCTTTTCACCGAGCTCACTTCAGAAGAGTGAACATAATAGTAACATGTTACAAAGTGGTTTTTCCCAAATTGGGTTTCCACTATAAATCTTGGTGTTGATACTTGTGTGAATGTTTTGGTTTGAACATTTCTATGTCTTACAAGTTAGATGCTATTGGATAAGTGGACTGCACTATTATATGTTTCTGTTATGCAATCAGTAATGATCGAGTAGCTGTTGGTTATTAGATCTAATTTGTTGAAGAGTTTTAAAGTTTTTTTTTATACATATGGACCTGAGAACAACTGATTCACCCCCCTTCTCTATTGTTCTAAATCATATTAACAATTTTTATTAGAGTTGTTGGTGCTTACAGAGAACACGTTTGAAGGTACTTGAAGCAAATGATTAAGATGTATAAGAAGGAGGTACCAAAGCTAAATAATGAGAACTTCCCTGCATGAGAAAAGCTTGATGAAGCTACATCTTGATTGTATTGGTGATTTTGCAAAGTATTATGTTGAGCATGACTATATCAAACCTATTGCACCTTTGACTGCCGAGGAAATGAAAACTAAACAAGAGCACAACAAAGCAATGTTGGAGATTGCGTCTGGCCTAAGTTATCCAGAATTTGAAGACATCAAAGACTACAGTAATGCAAAGAAAATGTGGGACACCCTTGCAAACATTTATGGCAGTGACATAAATGTGTTGAGAGAAAAAGCTGAGAGCCTAAGAGGTAAATTTGATGAAATGAGAATGCAAGAAGGTGAGAATATTGCACAATATTGAGGTAGAGTAAAAAAAGTTGTAAATGCTATCAGAGGAGAAAATGGAACTATTGATTGTGAAACTATAATAGGAAAAGTATTGAGAACTCCACATCCTATCTATGCCATCAAAATTTTTGCAATTCAGGAATCTAGATGTAACCCTACAAATGCTCTTACTTTGGAAAGTTTGGTTGGTAAGCTCACTTCTTTTGAACTTTCTAACTATGATAACTTCACTATTGGTAATATTGAATATGCTTTTAAGTCACAAATGGTTTCGAGTAAGTCAAAGAAGGAAAAATAAATATGCATAAGTGAAAGTGACAGTGACACATCTGATGAAGAACTTGACGATCTAGAAGCTCTTATGGCTAGAAGACTGAAAAGGGGAAAATGAAGGTACAAAGGTAAACTCCTATTATATGTTTTTCATGTAATAAAGTTGGTCATATAGGTGCTATATGTCCTGATGAGGATGATAAGGATGAAGAAAGAGACAACACGCATAAAGAAAAAAGAGAAGATAGAGGTTACCAAAGATACAAGGACTACAAAGGAAAATGTAAGAAATCCTGCTATATTGCCGAAGAAGAGACTGGCACTGATAGTGATGATTTTGAAATTGAGGTTGTCTATGTTGTAATGAAAGATGAATCTAACGAGGATGAGAAAACTGCATTGATATCTTATGTGAACAAAAATGATAAATGGATTATTGATAGTGGTTGTTCAAATCATATGACTGGTGAAAAGAGTAAGTTTGATACCTTAGATCATTATAAAGATAGGAGTGTGAAATTTGGTAATGATGCACCATGTCCTGTTAGAGGAAAAGGATTGATTAAGCTGACTAATAAGATCACTTGTGAAAATTCTTATTGGGTTGAGGGTCTTAACTATAATCTACTGAGTGTTGCACAACTTAATAGCACTGGCTATTGAGTGGAATTTCATCACAGAAAGGCCAAAATATTTAACGCCACTGGGGAATTGATTGGAAGTGGAGAACATACAAGAGGTAATTTGTTCTATCTAGACCTATCTGAAGAAACATGTATGATTGCACAACTTGATGATATTTGCTTATGCAATAAGTGGCTATGTCATATTAACTTTGATAATCTGGTAGAAATTAGTTAGAAAAATAAAGTGAGAGGTCTACCTAGATTAAAGAAACCTGAGAATGTAATGTGCAAAGAATGTCAGTTGGGTAAGATGACAAAGTCTAGTTTCAAGAGCAAAAATTTTACTTATGAGAATACCTTAGATTTGGTTCATACTGACCTTTGTGGACCGATGGGTGTACAAAGCTATTTGGTGCTAGACATTTTATCCTGTTTGTTGATGATTATACTAGAATGATGCATGTAATGTTCTTAAAAGAAAAATCTGATGCTTTTCAATTTTTTAAGTTGTATGTGGCTAAGGTTGAAAAGGAGACAGGTAGGAACCTGAAGTGTCTGAGATCTGACTGAGGTTGAGAATTTATATCCAATGAATTTAATCTATTTTGCAATGATAGAGGGATCAAAAGATAGATGTCTGCACCTAGAACTCCTCCACAAAATGGTATAGCAGAGAGAAGGAACATATCTATCTTAGATTGTGCAAGGACATTAATGATTGAAAAGAATGTTGCAAAAAAGTATTGGAAAGAAGTTTTAAGTATAGCTATTTATACTCTTAACTAAGTCTAGATAAAAAAAGGTACAAATCTGACACCTTATGAGTTGTGGCATGGGTATGCACCTAATGTAAAGTACTTTAGAATTTTTGGAAGTAAATACTACATATTAAAGGATAGTAGGAATGGAAAATTTGATGCTAAAAGTGATGAGGGTATATTCCTAGGCTATTCCATAAAAAGTAAAGCTTATAAGTGTTTGAACTCTAACACTAACAAAATTGTGGAAAGTGTGAATGTCAAAGTTGATGAGTATGCAGAGAAAAATGAAGCTGATAGTAAAAGAGAACTAGAAGATTACAGATCTTTTGTGTATATAGAAGAAGGAGAGGCAAGTGACAGACTTGGACCTGATGCTGAGTCTCGGGTAAGTAATTCCAAGCATCAGGAAAACAATGCCAAGAGAGAAGAAGAACGTGCTAAGTGACATGAAGAAGCTATTGAGTATCAGGGAGAGGTTGTCAGGCATTTAGAAGCTGAATCTGACAACCTTGTTGGTGAACCTGATGAGCAAAATAAAAGGAGAGCAGAACCAGTTCTAGCACAATATGTAAGGAGACATCACAAGCTTGAACAGATTATTGGAGATAAAGATACTAGAATTCTGACCAGAAGCAAGGCAAGAGATCCAACATGTTTACTATGTGAGTTTGAGCCTAAGACAACAAAGGAGGCATTAGAAAATGAAGATTGGATAAAAGCAATGAATGAAGAGATAGACTAGATAGAGAAGAATGATACTTGGACTCTGGTACTAAGACCAGAAAATAAGAATGTCATTGGGGAAAAGTGGGTATTTCGTAATAAGCTAAATGAGCATTGTAAAATAACAAGAAACAAAGCTAGGCTGGTATGCAAAGGCTACACATAGGAAGAAGGAATAGATTATGGGGAGACATTTTCCCTTGTAGTGAGATTGGAAGGAGTAAGAAATCTGCTTGCATATGCTGCCTATAAAGATTTCAAGGTATACCAAATGGATGTTAAGTCTGCATTTTTAAATGGTATATTAGAAGAAAAAGTGTATATTGAATAGCCGGAAGGATTTTTTTGATCCAAACAAAAGACACATGGTTTGCAAACTGAATAAAGCACTATATGGATTGAAGCAAGCTCCTAGAGCATGGTATGAGAGACTGCACAACTACCTAATACAGATTGGATTCTCAAGGACAAATGACACAAGCAATATGTACATGAAAGATGAAGAAGGTAAAGGAATATTTTTAGCTAAGATCTTTGTAGATGATATTATATTTGTGGACAAGATGCCTTGTGTAAGAAATTTTAAAATGAAATGCAAATTAAATTTGAAATGAGTATGTTTGGGGAGATCAAATTTTTTGTTGGTTTACAAGTATATCAAATAGAGAAAGGAATTCTCATCACACAGTCTAAATATGTTTATGAGATACTAAAAACCTTTGGTATGGAAGATTCAAGGCCAGTAAGTACTCCCATGGCTACTAGACAAAAGTTGTCTAAAAATGATGATGTTTTAAAAGTTAACCAGACTTTGTATAGATCTATGATTGGAAAGCTACAGCATGCTATACATAGCAAACCAGATATTGCATTAGCTATTGGGATTGTGGCAAGATTCTCTGCCAATCCTAAGGAAACTCACATGATGGTAGTCAAAAGAATAATGAGATATTTGAAAGGGACTGCTGACTATGGATTGTACTACAAGAAGCATGAGAAGTTTGAACTGAAAGTATATATAGATGCTGATTGGGCAGGAAATGTAGATGAGAAAAAGAGTACTAGTGGTGGAGCTTTCTTTCTTGGATGGAGATTAGTTTCCTAGACAATCAACAAACAAAATTGCATTTCCCAATCTACTATTGAAGCTGAGTATGTGGCTGCAGCTGTGAATTGTTCAAACTTGATATGGATAAAGCAATTGTTGGTAGGCATGAAAATAGAAATCAATGAACTAGTTGTCATTTTCTGTGACAACACAAGTGCTATCAACATCTCTAAGAATCCAGTGATGCACACAAAGGCCAAACACATTGCCATCAAGTATCATTACTTGAGAGAACTGGTACAAGATAAAGAGTTCCGAATGGAATATGTGAATACAAAGGAACAAATAGAAAACATATTCACTAAGGCTTTACCTAAAGAAGCTCATGAATACCTAAGAAGTCAATTAGGGGTCCTTCCCCTAACTAAGGCTGCCTAGTCAAGCTAGGAGCACTACATCAAATGTGCTACAAAGAGTATCTAACAAGTTGATGCAGAAACATGTCACACTTGAGGAGCAATCTAGAGTTGTGAAAAGCACAGAAAAGCCAAGAATCAGTCATAAGAAAAGATGATAGAGGGAGAAATATTATTACTAAACTGAAAAGATGATATCTACATCTGTAGGATGTATATATTTTTTTTGTTGCTTCTTTGGCATTCTTGTCAAAGAGGGAGATGATCACAGATGAATACACAGAATGAGAAGATCAAGACAGAGGGAGAGATTCAATGGACAGTCATACAAGCATGGCTAATTGATTATGTATCATAATGAAGCTAAGGATATTATAAATATTTCTGATGGACAAATAAGTTTTGGATTGGTTGGTAATTCATGTGATATTCATAAGGTGTTTCCATCAATGCCAAAGAGGAGATTGTTGTAAACTACAATTGAAGCAATTTTTGTATTGTCATTGATGTCAAACATTAACTGGTAAGACTATTTCTATTTAAGAAAGTACTATATCTATTTGCGTGTTGCTAAGGGGAAAGGCAAGGTTAGTAACAATAGCACCTAAGGAAAGGTTGAGTTATCTTGATACTTCAATGCGTACTTGATTATGTGGCACAATGATAAGATAATGTATTCTTTATCTAAGAAAGAATGAAGACTAAACTGGTAGGCTTAACCGAGAAAAAGTGAAGAAATCTAGTTTAAGCCGAGTATTGTTAGTGTCGACCGAGCTAGTATATGCCGAGTAAATTCAGTGTTGATCGAACACCAGTTAATTTTTGAGGAAGACAACATTAGCTGAGGAAAGAATTTTTGAGGTGACTGAGCTTTCTAGTGAAGACCGAGAAGTTGAACATAGTATTGACTAAGCCTCAGTATTTTGCATTTGAGGAAGAATTCAGATTTCTAGCCGACATCGTTGAATTCTTGGATTATGTAAAATGTGTTGACTTTATTTATTGATTGTATGAAAGCATTTAATGCACTATAAAATATTTTATTGTAAATCTATTTAGAGATTTGAGATATTTCTAGAAGGATAGCCGAAGAACATAAAATAAGATTTGATGAATCTGACCTAACCCTAAGATCTACGAAGGAGATTAAGCGAAAAAATATGTATTGACCTAATGGAGGAAGTATTAAGGAAACCTAAGCTAGAGGTTGAAAGAGAGAGGATGTTGGAAGTGTTGTTGATGTTATTGATTGTCTAAGCAGAGAAGGCTAAAGGAGAAGTGTTGTGATTGCTTGAAGAGAGTTCTGAGCAGATCAGTGATGGGGATGGTAAAGGTTCACAGTCAGTAAGCCAAGATATGTGTACGGAATTGGATCTGATATTTGCAAAGTGATTTGTATTTTTTTTAGATCAATATTATTGCTACTTTCTAACCATTGTAACAGTTAAAATCCTTTTAACAGATGTTGACCTAACAGTCATAGGTATAAATCCTTTGAACAAGGTTGCATTCTAATGGAGTGTATGTAAGTCCTATAACAAGGTGCACTTTTAACAGAGTGGTTTAAATCCTTTAACCGGGTCACACCTGATAGTGTGTTTGTAACCTTTGACAGGGTTGTCTTTTCACCAAGCTCACTTCAGAAGAGTGAACATAATAGTAACATGTTACAAAATGGTTTTTCCCAAATTGGGTTTCCACTATAAATCCTAGTGTTGATACTTGTGTGAATGTTTTGGTTTGAACATTTCTATATTTTACAAGTTAGATGCTATTGGATAAGTGGACTGCACTGTTATATGTTTCTGTTATGCAATCAGTAATGACTGAGTAGTTGTTGGTTATTAGATTTGATTTGCTGAAGAGTTTTAAAGTTTTTTTTATACATTTGGACCTGAGAACAACTGATTCACCCCCCCTCTCTATTGTTCTAAATCAGTCATAAATACATACTAAATTTTGTACTATTACATGTATGGATTTTTTTATCATACCACTCATGATGTAATAAAGTGCAAAAAATGTTAATTCCGAATCTTTAAAGTCATAATTCACATTTTATGTTAATGCCAATTGAATTAAAACCTTAGACTATCAATGGTTACCCTTTTTTGTAAAATGAGAAGTGAGACTTCCTTGTCAAAGGTAGTATTAAAGAGAATTGATGATCTTTTGTTACTACTTGAGCTACTAGTATATGGTAACTATTCATCATGATCATCATGATCATGATTATGATCATGATCATCATGATGATCATGATGATCATGATGATCATGATCATTAACAATGACGATGATGATCACGATGACAATAATGATCACGATGATGATCAAGATATTGACCTCTAAAGATCACTGCCCAATGGTGCTTAGTGCATCTTATGGACACTTTGGTCTAGCATGGTCACAAATGTTCAAGAAACTACATGGGAAAAATGAGGTTGTAACTGGGTTTTACTCATCCAATCAGAGCTAATGAGGTTGTCACTGGGTTTTATTCATCTAATCGGAGCTAATGATGCAAATGGTTTGAGGCTACAATGAATGGTTTGAAAGATACCCAATGTTGCGACTTGCAAGTAAGGCATGTTGCAAGTTCTGGCCAATTAGCATATAGGTTTTTTGTGTGGTGAATTTGATTTGGTCACATTATGGATTTTATTTAAGGGGTCAGACATATTGATTGACTTTATTGGACATGGAATTGACATACCCTACTAGAAGTGTCCCTTAGGTGTGTTAAGTACACAAAAGTGATGTAAAATTTGCCATGGTATTTTTCTCAATTCAGAGGACCTATGTATGATCCATCTAAAGCTACAGGATTGTTATAGGTCCCTCTACAATAGTATATCTCAAATTTTGAAGTCTTCAAGATATTTTTTTAGGGAAACCATTTTTCTATTGATACAAAATCATTAGAGGCATTCAATAGAAAGTTTCAAGGTGGCCCAAATATTTATGTGTTCTTCATGGGCATGAATCTCTAGTACCAACATGTCTGGTTGGGTGGCTATACTGAAGACATGGTCTATTTTTTCCGTCCTCACTTGTTAGAATACTCACCAACATGCCCTACTAATAGTGTCCCTTAGGTCTAAATAAGAGGTTTTTGAGAACTCACCCATACACTGTTCTCAAATGTTGATCAATCACTCAAACACCTTGCATATGACCTCCACATGTCATCCAAATATTGACATGAATAATAGTCCCCATATACTAGTAGCTCAAGTAGTGATCCAGAAGCTCTCTAATGCTCTTGATTGCCACCTTTGACAAGGCAGTCTCACTCCTCATTTTACAACAAAGGGAAGCCATCTATAGTCCAAGGTTTTGATTCAGCTAAGAAGTGGAAAGATTCTCAAGGTGGAAGGAATATTCTTAATGAATATGGGACTACAACAACATCTATTCAATATACAGAGCAATATATTAAAAACTTGGGTCTGATGAACATGGGATTGCAGCTACATGTATTCAATATATAGAGGAAGATATAGAAAACATGAGATTAATGAACATGGGATTGTAGCTACATTTATTCAATATACCGAGGAAGATATAGAAAACCCAGTATTGATGAACATGGGATTGTAGCTACATCTATTAAATATGTCATGGGAGCCTACTTTGATGATGATGATGATGATGACGATGACGATGACGATGACGATGATGATGATGATGACGATGACGATGACGATGACAATGACAATGACAATGATGATGATGATGATGATGATGATGATGATGATGATGATGATGATGATGATGATGATGATGATGATGATGATCATGATGATGATGATGATGATGATGATGATGATGATGATGATGATGATGATGATGATGATGATGATGATGATGATGATGATGATGACGACGATGATGATGACGATGATGATGACGATGACGATGATGATGATGATGATGATGATGATGATGATGATGATGATGATGATGATGATGATGATGATGATGATGATGATGATGATGATGATGATGATGATGATGATGATGACGACGATGATGATGACAATGACAATGATGACGATGATGATGATGATGATGACAATGACAATAACGATGATGACGATGATCATGATCAAGATAATAATGATGATCATCATCAAGATAATCATGATCATGATCATGATGATCATGATGATCATGATGATGATCATCATTATTATCTTGATCATGATCATCATCATCATCGTTATTGTCATTGTCATCATCATCATCATCATCGTCATCATTGTCATTGTCATCATCGTCGTCGTCATCATCATCATCATCATCATCATCATCATCATCATCATCATCATCATCATCATCATCATCATCATCATCATCATCATCATCATCATCATCATCGTCATCGTCATCATCATCATCATCATCATCGTCATCATCATCATCATCATCATCATCATCATCATCATCATCATCATCATCATCATCATCATCATCATCATCATCATCATCATCATCATCATCATCATCATCATCATCATCATCATCATCATCATCATCATCATCATCATCATCATCATCATCATCATTGTCATTGTCATCGTCATCGTCATCGTCATCATCATCGTCATCGTCATCGTCATCGTCATCGTCATCATCATCATCATCATCATCATCAAAGTAGGCTCCCATGACATATTTAATAGATGTAGCTACAATCCCATGTTCATCAATACTGGGTTTTCTATATCTTCCTCGGTATATTGAATAAATGTAGCTACAATCCCATGTTCATTAATCTCATGTTTTCTATATCTTCCTCTATATATTGAATACATGTAGCTGCAATCCCATGTTCATCAGACCCAAGTTTTTAATATCTTTCTCTGTATATTGAATAGATGTTGTTGTAGTCCCATATTCATTAAGAATATTCCTTCCACCTTGAGAATCTTTCCACTTCTTAGCTGAATCAAAACGTTGGACTATAGATGGCTTCCCTTTGTTGTAAAATGAGGAGTGAGACTGCCTTGTCAAAGGTGGCAATCAAGAGCATTAGAGAGCTTCTGGATCACTACTTGAGCTACTAGTATATGGGGACTATTATTCATGTCAATATTTGGATGACATGTGGAGGTCATATGCAAGGTGTTTGAGTGATTGATCAACATTTGAGAACAGTGTATGGGTGAGTTCTCAAAAACCTCTTATTTAGACCTAAGGGACACTATTAGTAGGGCATGTTGGTGAGTATTCTAACAAGTGGGGACGGAAAAAATAGACCATGTCTTCAGTATAGCCACCCAACCAGACATGTTGGTACTAGAGATTCATGCCCATGAAGACATAAATATTTGGGCCACCTTGAAACTTTCTATTGAATGCCTCTAATGATTTTGTATCAATAGAAAAATGGTTTCCCTAAAAAAATATCTTGAAGACTTCAAAATTTGAGATATACTATTGTAGAGGGACCTATAACAATCCTGTAGCTTTAGATGGATCATACATAGGTCCTCTGAATTGAGAAAAATACCATGGCAAATTTTACATCACTTTTGTGTACTTAACACACCTAAGGGACACTTCTAGTAGGGTATGTCAATTCCATGTCCAATAAAGTCAATCAATATGTCTGACCCCTTAAATAAAATCCATAATGTGACCAAATCAAATTCACCACACAAAAAACCTATATGCTAATTGGCCAGAACTTGCAAAATGCCTTACTTGCAAGTCGCAACATTGGGTATCTTTCAAACCATTCATTGTAGCCTCAAACCATTTGCATCATTAGCTCCGATTAGATGAATAAAACCCAGTGACAACCTCATTAGCTCTGATTGGATGAGTAAAACCCAGTTACAACCTCATTTTTCCCATGTAGTTTCTTGAACATTTGTGACCATGCTAGACCAAAGTGTCCATAAGATGCACTAAGCACCATTGGGCAGTGATCTTTAGAGGTCAATATCTTGAAGACCATGTGCTGTATAGGTGAGCTTTAAGGTGCTACAAGACTATATTAAATAGGTCTATATAATAACCTATCTTAGTTTTTGAAGATCAATCTTCATTTTAATTTGGCAACGTAGTCTCAGTTTATCTCAAAACTTGCAATGTGCTTGAGTTGAAATGAGAAACACTTTGTATATTTCAAGCCGTTTGTGGTGTCCTCAAACCATCTATACCATTAGATCTGATTGTCTAGTTAAACCCCATTGACAACCTCATTTCACCTACAAAGTTGCTCAAATGTTCACGGCCATGTTGGATCGAAGTGTCCCTAAGGTGCACTAAACACCATTGAGAAACAATCTTTCGAGGCCCATACCTTAGAGCTTGTGTGAGGTATCAAAAAACCATCAGGAACTACAAGATTGTGTTATAGAGGCCTATAATAAAATATCTCAATTCAAGGAGATTCAACTTCATTTTAATCTGGCAACACAATCTTGATTTACGTTAAAACTTACAATATGGCTTAGTTGAAATGAGAAACAATGCATATCTTTCAAACTATTTTTGTGGCCTTGAACTTTCTACTCCATTAGCTCTATTTTTTTTAGTAAACCCCAATGCCAACCTCATTTTTCCCATGGAGTCGCTCAAAAATTCACAACCATGCCAAACCAAACTTTCCCTAAGGTACCAAGCACCATTGGGAAGCAATATTTTAAGCCTCATATCTAAAATCTTGTGTAAGATATTGAAAAAATATCAAGTAATACAAGATTGCATGTTACACATGCCTACAATAACCTATCTCAGTTTTGGGAGATTCAACTTCATTTTAATTTGACAAGGCAATCTCGGTTCATGTCAAAACTTGCAATGTGGCTCAGTTGAAATGATAAACACTGCGTATATTTTAAACCATTCATCATGCCTCAAGCCATCTTCTCCATTAGTCTAATTGGATGGTTAAAATCTAGAAATGACCTTATTTCACCCATGGTGTTTCTCTAATATTCATGACCATGTCAGAATGAAGTGTCCCTAAGGTACACTAAGCACCAATGGGTATGTTGCTAGCATTCCAACATGATAAGAGGAAAATTTTTACCATCCCAAGGTAAAATTTCACAATCAAATGTTATGAAAGTGTTAGTTCATGCCCATGATAACTAGAACATGATATGGGCTACTTGGTGACTTTTCACAAGTGCATCTGATAGATTTTGTATCAATAGAAAAGTTACTGCTATGCAAAACTGACTATGTGTATTCAAAAAATGATACACATCATTATAAGGGGCCTAATGCATTCCCATAGGTTTAAATAGATTGTGCACAGGTGCCACGGTTTGCAAGAAATAATATGTCAAAGTTTATGAATTTTTTCATTTAGGGCACCTAAGGAACATCGTCAGTAGGGTATTTTGGTGAGTGTTCTGGTGTGTTGAGAGGCAAAGTGGGACTATGAATAGGGTAAACCTACCTAAATGAATGTGATGGAAGTATTGGTTTATGCCCATGATAAACAAAAACATTTATGATCTAAGTCAGTTACAAGTGACATCGTTGGTAGGGTATGTTTGTGAGTGTTCTAGCATGCTAAGAGGAAAAGTGGGACCATGCCTAGGGTGAAAATAACTAAATGGGTATGATAGAAGTGTGAGTTTGTACCCATGATGAACATACATATTTCTTCCCTATGTTAGTTACACAAGGGACATTGTCAGTAGGGTATGTCAATGAGAGTTCTAGCGTGTAAATAGACAAAGTGGGACCATGCCTAAGGTAAACCTTCCCAACTAGATGTGATGGAAGTGTCAATTTTTACCCACAATGAACAAAATTGTTGCTGGTCCAAGTTGGTTACATAAGGACATTGTTCATAGTGTATGCAGACGAGGGTTAGATGGTGTGCTGAGAGGAAAAGTGGGATAATTTCTAGGGTAAACCTACCCAACCAGATGCCATGTAAGTGTCACTTCATGCCCATGATGAATAGAAACATTTCTTATCCAAGTCAATTACACAAGGGATATTTCTGGTAGGGTATATTGATAAGCATTCTAGTGTGCTAATAGGAAAGGTGAGACTATGCTTAGGGTAAACCTTCCTAACCAGACATGATAGAAGTATCAGTTTCATGCCCACAATGAATAGAAATGTTACTTCCCTAAGTTCATTTAAGGGATAATTAGGACTATTTTACAAAAAACCTACCCTATAAACACTATCCCAAACCAAAAAAATTACTCCAATAGCCTAGGAAAGGTTTAAATAGACAAAATTGATAATTTTTATCTATTTAAATTGTTGGAAGTCTATTGGGAAAGAAAGATACTAAGAGGGGTGGGGCTGAATCATGATCTATAAAAATTTTACTCTTTTAAGTAGATTCATCATGTATATCATGAATCACATAAACATTAACTGCAATGTTGTAATAGTTCTAATTGTTAATCACATCCATGAATACAAAAGTAAATGATAAACACATAACACAAAAGATTTGGTTACCCAAAAACCCTTCAAGATAAAATTGGGGTTGGGATGACACCCAAAAATCTTCACTACTGCAGCAATAGAGTATGCCTGTTAAGGCTACAACATTTTGATCACTTCTGGTCATCTACCCTATGAGAGGTTTTCCCTAGTAAGAGCTTACAAACTTATTCAGTCTACCTTGATTAAAGGATTTAAACTTACAATAAAGTAAGCACTTTGTTAAGATATTTGCAATGGTCTTTGAGGACCACTCTGTTAAGATATTTACCTTGATTCACTTGCTAGAATGTATCAGTACCTAATCCTTTGGTTTTCACTTCAAATGATGATAACAGATCTCCTCTTTCCAATTTTGATCTAATAATAAATTTGATATATCTTTGTTCTGTCCTTCATTGCTCTTCTCGGTCACTCTGCCTGATCTTTGCTTATGACATCCAAAACATAGCCTCTTCCGCATACACACATGATACTTCTTATTAGGGTTTTGAAGGCTCCTTAAATAGATAAATGATGAAGCTTCTAGATAAAGATCAACGATCTAGATTCATCATTTTTTTCATTTATGCATTCCCTTTTTCTGATTGGCTACATTGCTTACATAGAGATTAATGATCTCAACCAAATCATGTAACTAACTCCATAAATTTATTAACGATCATTAAATCATGCATAGAAGTCAGCCAAAATGGTTTACCTAAGTGTTTGTGCCATTCCGTACACATATTAAAAAACTACTTTAGTCAGCATATGAACTCTCTGGTGCTCGGTCAAAATTGTTATTCATATGTTGTCACTCAGCACTAATTGTTCTTTCCAACTTGGCATTCATGCTGCTCAGTAAATTTTTGGGTACTCGGTGACCACTAAATTTCTTGACAGTAACTACTGCTTGGTCCATACATGATATTTACACAAGTCAAATACATTTCTTGACATTAGTAAGATGGCTCAGTCATAGTGATGACTGACCAACTCTACTTAGAAATGATTGAGTGTTTGACACTAATAGGAGACATGAATTGGAGATCAATATAAACATGTCAAAAGGTGTCAAAAGAGGTAGATATAAAGTATTTATCTTTCCCAATATGCATTCCAACAATAAAATTTAGCGGTGTTGATGGTACTTGTAATGAAAAAATTATATCATATTTAAATTATAAATGTGTACATTTCAAAGTATGAATACATACATAATGAACAAGTAGGATCATATTTAAATTGTAAATATGTACATTTGAAAGTGTCAAGAGATACACATGATGAATAGGTTTGATCACATTTCAATTGAAAATAACTAAATTTTCAAGTACAAAGATATGCACAGAATGAGCAAATTGGATCAAATATCAAGTTTCATATATATCAAAATGAACAACAATTGTGTTTATATAAAAAAATTGGCATAGATTCCAAATCAATAATAATTACAAAAATGAGGCATGTGCCATGTCAAGGTCAATATATATAATAGAAATATCAGATATATAAAAAAAATGGTCATTCATTGACTACAACTAGATCTAGATGTCTCTATCAATATATATGATTGTGTTGGATCATCAAAATTGAGACTCTTGAAATAAGTGTGTGGCTAACTAGGTGTCTTTTTAAGAATAATTCAAATGCTAAATGAGATATATTTTCTCAAAATAATATCAAAATAACTAAATACTAGACTGCAATTTGTTGTCAGTTGAATTGTTTATTACCTGATCTCTTTCTTCTTCACTTGGGTTTTATAGTAAAGCTAATGGCCTCCTTCATGGGAGAACGAGACCCCTTATGAGGAAATGTAGAGGATCCATGAGAAATTTTGAAGGGGGGTATAATAGGTAAAAACAAATGAATACAAGTTAATACCATATATATCAAGAAATACTAAAAAACCAAAAATAGATGGACTAAAAAATAAATGCATGCCAGAGCCTCAAATGGATCTCTTATGTGAGCAAGAAACATAACCATTGATGAATCAGCTATAATATTTTCTTGTTTGGTAAGTGATAAAAGATGTTATAGTCATAGGGGGAGAATTAGGGCTTTCTAACAAACAAGAAAGTAATCCAAAATGAGTTGACAAGAGAGTTTCAACTAAGAAGAGAAAATAACTAAATACTGGACTATATAATTTGTTGGCATTTGAATTGTAGATTACCTCATCTCTTTCTTCTTCACTTTTGTTGTATAGTAAAGCTAATGGCTTCCTTCGTGGGTGAATGAGACTCCCTATGAGGAAAGGTAGAGGATCCATGGGAAGTCATGAAGGGGACTGTAACAGGTAAAACAAAATTAATAGAACTTAATAACATATATGTCAAGAAACACTAAAAACTAAAAATGCATGGACTAAAAAACAAATGCATACCAGAGCCTCAAATGGATCTCCTATGATGGTAGGAGGCACATAAACTATTGAATCAGCTATGATATTTTCTTGTATGGTAAGTGATAAAATATCTTATAGTCATAGAGGGAGTTATTAGGGCTTTCTAACAAATAATAAAGAAATCCAAAATGAGTTGAGAAGAGGGTTTAAACTAAGAAGACATGCATACCGGCCTCTTGCCTTTGTTGTGCTGGACCTACTCTTTGAAAATCAAGACTCCTAAAAAAATGGAATGGTAAAGGATCCATGGGAAGTCAAGAAGGGAGATATAATAGGTAAAAGACAATTAATAAAAGTTAATAATGCAAAGTTGTTAACAAACACTAAAAAACTTAAAAATGCATGTACTCATGTCTAAACACATATGTTTAAAATACATAGAAAAAATGCATATCAGAGCCTCTGATGGTTCTCCTATACTCTTAGGAGGCATCATTGCTGATGAGGCAACTATGAACATTTCCTATATGAAAAATCATAACATATGTCATAGTCATAGAGGAAGAATTTCTAAGAGCTTAGAAATTTCAAACAAACAAGAATACAATTGAAAGTGAATATGAAAATGTTGCCTCTTCCCTCTCTTAAACCTCAATGACATCAGGTGCATTCATTAATTTTGTAAAACCCAATTATTTTTATATATAGAATAAATAAGTCAAGTGCATTCATCAATATATGCATACATACATGTTTAATCATAATACATTTTAAAAAAAAAACTTAAATTGAACTGAATTACATTTTTTTGTCTGGGTGTCCTTAGAGATATTTTTTCTATCTCGGTGTCCTTGAGCTGGGTGGGGTAACCTAACATAAAAAAAATTTAACATAACATAAACATATATGATCAACATGGGTTCAATTAAAAATGTAAACAAGAGATGTGCAAAATATGATACCACAAAGCTTTGTAGGCCAAAGTCAATGGACAAAAGCCTGACATAATGAACTACAAATATTTGAGCCCTTGACATACCCTATAAAACACCAAATAAATATACATATTATCAAAATATATTTTGAAACCAACATATTATTCTATTTTTAACAATATTTAAAAATCTTCACCTCAGGTGTCAAAGATACTACTGCACGTGAAGTCAAACATAAACTCCATGGTGTGCTCGTACCACCTATTATACCCTACAATGCATATTATCCATCTATCAGTTTAAATTATTCTCTAAATAAATATTTATTTACTTTTATAAGATTTATGTGATTAATTAATAACATGTCAAAACACAAATAAACAAACCTGTGTCTTCTCTTTAGAAAACACCATCATAATCGGGTCATTAGTGAGGGCCACATTATCAATAGTGGTGGCATGACATCTACTACCATAATGTGTACACCAATAGGATGTCAAACCATCCTCATTTGCATATGTATCTATCCCAAAAAATATATTCAGGCAGCTAGGGAACATATGCTCAATGTGATGAAATGATCCAAATGGTGCATCTGATGATGATGGAGGTGACATAGGTGTTGATCCATCCTTTTCTCAGACTAACTATGTGCCATGCTCAACAATGACACCAGTTAATGATGTAGTTTAATGAAGAATCTGTAAATCCATAGACTCCTTCAGGACTACTAGAACCACAACATGAACCATGGTTTTTTTAGCTATATGTCTCCTATGTTGTGGTTGTACCACCCTATGGGCCCCAAGTCTATCATGCACATAGCCTCTCCCTCTACCCTAGAACTATTGTATGTCAAAGTAATTTAACTTCTCTCTAAGGACAAACTCACAATATAGCTTTCTCAAAAAATATAGAGACATCTCTCAATTATTACCAGGTGATTAGTCAAAGACCATATACCACCTATCCAAAAAAATTGCTCTCATCCTAGCGTGAAAACACCAATGTACAAGAAATTGACTTGTAGTATTTTCTAAGCTATTACTAGTAATAGGATCATTGAAAAGAGAACATATATCACCTTTAAGTATGCCCTTTATTTCTACCTAATCATATGAAAACCCATCCGCATAAAATGCACGACATCTATCCCTCTATGAACCCCATTTTATAACCTCTCTAGATACCTCATTCGTAATATTGGCCATTCTTTCTAGAGTTGTTGTGAAGGAAGTGTGGTGCAAAAGACTAGAGGACCTGAACCTATTTAATAATATAGAAATTTGGGCACTATTTTGTGTAAGTTGATTGATAAGATCCTCTTGTTTGGCATCTACATGATCTATTGAAGGATGTGGAGGGTTTGGGTCTAGCTGTGGTTGTTCAAGAGCAACATTTTGAGAGTTTTGTTGTTGTAGAGAAGCATCCTGATGGTTTTCTTATTGCTCAGGCATAATGTTTTCATGAGTTTCTTATGTTGGTTGTACAGGAAAAGGTCTTTATTGTCTCTTTCATAGTTGGGGATTATTTTTAGAATCTAACATCAAACTAATAAAAAAAATTTAAATTAATGAAAAAACCCCACTTCAATTAAAATGAAAACAAAAAAAATAAAAACAACAAGTACTTACCTATTTGATGGCGTGACATGGCTGCAAATTGGTCTAAATGGAGGAAAAATGCAATCCAACAAGGAACACACTTGGATTCTGATTTTTTTGTTTCCCCAACTCACTTCTGTTATTTTTTAGCATGAGAAATGAGAGGAAAACATGAATTTTAAAAATATTTGTGTTTCTTTAAAACCCATATAGGTTATGAGGAATTTTTATTTTTATTTTTTAAGTGATCTTATTCGACTCATTTTGCTGAAGCCAAGTCATTTGGAAATCCAAATAACAAGCTCAAGTTTTGTACAAAACTAGGATTTTTTCATCATGTGGCCACTTTTTTAACCAGCAACTTGGTGCACTTACCCGCGGATGGATTTTTCAAATATGATCAAATTCACATTGACATAGAAGAATATCATAAACCAATATTCATCATCTCTTGATGTACATTCTATTACAAAGCCATAAATTTTGGGCTTAAGAATGCAATCTACATATGTTTTTTTCATTCATGACATGATGCAAAACCAAAGGAAGGATTATGTGGATGGAATTTTAGTGGAGGTAATGCCCAAGTTTTAGAAAGGATTCTTAATTTACTAATTGATTATAAATAAAGCTTAAATCCTAGTAAATATACTTTGGTGTAACATTCACAATATTGTTAGTTTTTATGTTTTCCCACAAGAACATTAACGTAGATTCGGCCATAGTTAGAGCTATTAAGGTAGATTCTCCCAAATTTAGAGCTATTTTACAGATTCATGTGATTTTAAGATAACTCCACTATTTGTAAGATAAGACTTAGGCTATTAGATGATTCATTTTAGAAATTTCATATAACTATAAAAAATTAACAAACTCCTTTACATGGATATTGAATTTTAGTAGAATACTTCATATGAACAAGCCTTTGGTAAAATGAAGGATTCCTTACATCTTAAAAAATTGTCAAAGCTCCAATTCCAAACAATCCCCTACTATATAATTATACTATAAATCACATTAGAGTAGCTTCAAGCATGTCATAATAATGTAGGATTTGAGAATGTTTAGTAGTCATCTATTTCATCTCTAAAAGGATTCAACATTATATCCTTAATACCGAGGCTACCCAATGAGCAAGACTAAGAGTGAATTGTGGTGTAAAATGAGGAAATTGAGGGAACCAAAAAATGAACAAGACCATAGCGTTCAAAATATTTTCACACATATACATAGGTTGATGTAGCATTATTTATAAAATTTACATATTCATGGGTTTCACTTGACATTAATTATAAGTAGCAACATAGTATATATAACCATTAAAAAATATTTCCAAATGTAGTTGTAAAGAAAAGAGTAATGATTATCAAACACAATGAGAGGAAAACTATGTTGAATATTCTATTTTCTATATTGAAGAAGATCAATTCAACCTTGATCCTCATAGGAGTATTGATACACATATGCTACATGCATTTTGGAGGCCCAAAACTATTTAAAAGGCCTTTTTAGTGTGGATAATGATCAGTCACCAAGTGGGAGATTGTTAGCTTGTGGTGAATGATCAAGAAAGTACTATCTAGGAAAGTACTGTATATTGTATAATATGGCTTAGGGTTAGGGATTTCACTATGTATGATTTTAGTACTTATAGCAGAATTGAGCTGTAAGGGATTACAGATTGTAATCAGGTTGTAATCATTGGATAATAATAATATTGGACTCCCTGTTGATGGACGTAGCCTAGGGATTGGGTGAACCATGTTAAATCTTTGTGTATTGTGTTCTCTTCTATGCGGTTTATTGATTTCTGATATTGGTTATTATTGCATGTAATTGTTATTTCTGCCTTGTTAATCCTAACAAGGCCAATTTGGATACCTCATTAATAATTCCTTGAAGGGTAAGTCATTGAGAAGAAAGTGTGTTCAAGAGTGCAACTCTAGCAGAGATGAGAAAAATTGAATAGCTTGTTGATTTTGTGTTCAAGGAGGGGAAAGGAAGGCTCCAAGTCATTGAGAGCCAAGGTGGAGGGAGAGAGATGAAGAGAGAGCTGCAATTTGGACTTGGAGTTAAGAAGATTGTTGAGATTTGACAGTGTAATATCTACAGCTTCTAACTCATATAGAGACCTTGATGATGATGATGACCTCTTTCTCATCTCAAATGCCTCCTTGAGTTTGTGTTGCAAATAAGTGAGAGGGGTAGGAAGAGGAAGATATGGAATTCTCATGTAATATTTATTGAAGGAAAGATAAGTGATGAGGGTAGAGAAGACCATGATGGTGATTGTGTTTACATAGTTGATGTTGATGGCATCTTTTTCTACTCCTGCTTTATTCTCAACGTTGAGCTTCTCTTCTATTTACCTCAAAATGGACATGCATTTCTCCAGCTGCGTGTGTGTCCTTCTTACTCAAAAAAATGGAGAGGGTGGTTTGCTCCCTTTCAAGGACATAGGCAATAGGAGAGAGGACCAAATCCATGAATGGCTTCCTATACACATCCATGCTTCTTTCTGGTTTCTTCAATGCTATCCCTCAACAAGTTCCAAACCTCAAGAAGATGAAGTATGTCATCCAAATGTGCGTTCATTCATTTTCTCCCAATGTCTATCTTTATGTTTGAAATATTGGACTAGTAAGTCACCAACACCTCCAATTTTTGGGCAAGATAATCTATTCTATAACATGAGGAAGAAGTGTTGAGTTTAAAAATGCAGATACAAAAAAATTAGAATAAAAAACATACCTAGAAAAGACATAGACAAAAGACCTATAGTGGTTCATCCAAACTGGACTACATCTAGTCTACAAGTAGGGTAGTCTTTTTATTCATAATAGTCTCTATATAATAATACACAATCACTTAGAGTTATGAATATCCAAAGGAAGAAGACTAGAAATTTTTCTCATCGCATCTCAAGATGTGGAAGATGAACCATTCAACAATGTACAGATTGTGCCATTACAAAATTAGATAATGATTGGGCTTTAGAACCATGTTAGAACTGTTACAATCTCCCACTTGAAGTCCAATCAGTGCTATGAGAAGAGTTGCACAGAGATTTTCCCTCTTGGATCTTATGGCTATTTTGTCACAATGTTGAGAGAAGCTCTACATAATTTGAAATTTTCCTGAGATACAACCTTTGTCAATACATCTTTTGGATTGAATTTGGTGTCAATTTTCTCTAACTGCAACTTTCCTTCCTCAAGAGAATGACGAATGAAATGATATCTAATCTCTATGTTCTTTTTGAAACTATGGAAAGATGAATTTTTAGCCAAATGAATGACACTGTTACTATCACAAAACAAAGGAAAATCAGATTGCATACACCCCAACTCTCCTAATAGCTGTTTCAACATTGCCATATCATCTCCTTGGCTCCCTTAGTGATAGAAATGTATTCAACCTGAGTAGAGGACAAAGAAACCACTTTTTACTTATGAGAGGCCCAACTGATCTTTGGCCTGACAAAAGTAAACACATAAGTAGTAGTAGATCTCCATTTATCTAAATCCCTAGCCATATCAAAATCAACATAACCATAGAGGTAAATATCCTTACCAATAAAATGTAAGACATAATCAAAGGTACCTTTCAAGTACTGAAGAATCCATCAGACTACTTGCCAATGAGATTTTCCCAGATTATTCATAAAACTACTCACAACTCCCACTGCATGAGCAATATCCGGATGAGTACAAACCACTGCATACATGAGGCTGCCAACTACAGATGAGTACGAAATATTATCAATTTTAGTTTCTAATTTCAAATTCAAAGGACACATAGTGGAAGACAAAAGGAAGTGATTAGCCAACGGAGTAGAAACAAACTTGGCATTTGACATATTAAACTTGTCCAGAACTTTTAAAATATATTGTTCTTGAGATAATCTGATTTCCCATTTTTGTCTATTTCAAATTATGTCCATCCCAATAATCCTCTTAGCTACCCCTTAACATTTCATGGAAAAGTGAAGAGCCAAATGCAACTTTAATTCACTAACAGCCTGCACACTATTATGAGCAACCAACATATCATCAGCATAAAGAAAAAGAATAACAAACTCACCATTAGGAATCAGCTTGTAGTAAACACATGGGTCTGATTCACAATGAACAAACAATTGTTGAACTTCATGAAGCTATCAAACTTCAAATACCATTATCTTGGGGCTTTCTTGAGCCCATATAAAATCCACTTCAATCTATAGTACAAGTGTTCTTGAACCTTTTTAACAAAGCCCTCAGGCTACTCCATATATAATTCCTCCTCAATATCACCGTGAAGAAACATTGTTTTAACATCAAGTTGCTCAAGCTAGAGATCCCAAACAGCTGCCATACCTAGAACAAGATGAACTATTTGTATTTTCACAACTGGTAAATAAAATTCATTAAAAACAATGCACTTTTGTTGAGCTAAACCTTTCACTACCTACCAATTTGGCCTTGTATCTTTTCCTTCCACCATCTTCTTCTTTCAACCTATAGACCCACTTATTTTTTAGAAGTTTTTGATTTGATGGAATTGAAACCAAATCCAATGTATCATTTGCATGCAAAGAATCCAATTATTTGTGCAACGCATCCATCCACTTAACCGAATTTTCATTTGTACATGCTTGTTTAAAATTTTGAGGCTCTACCTGACCAGAACATTAAAAAAATAAATTTTCATAGTCATCAAATTTTTGTGGGTATTTTCTTTCCCTGGTAGACCTCTGTAGTTGAATAATTTGTTCAATTGTTTGAGTTTGAACTTCACCAAGTTCCTACTGATTTCTAACAAACTTTTTATTACTAGTATCTTTCTCATGTGACTAATGCCAGGTTCCAGTTTAGAAAAATTAACACTTGAATTGTCAACACCAAGGGACCAAAAAGAGTTGTAGGTATCATAGGCTCAACGTTGGGTTGGATAGGCATCCTAGATAATGTAGGAGGTTGTGTGCATGGAGGAATAGCCGCAACCCCTAGTATTATGCAAGGTTTCGTGATAAATAGAGCATCATGCTCTATAGGGACTGCAACGCTCAATCTTTGACTAGGTTGTGGTGGTAAGTAGTGAACCATAGACCCATAAGGAGGCTGTGTTGGATCAATGTCTGAGGTGGGAGTGTGAATGGTAGGAGATGGAGCTGTTGAAGCATGGAGAGTAATAACAGTGGGTATTGTTGTCATAAGACATTGACTAGAAATATTATAAGGTAGAGGTGTATGATTGGTATTAAATCCCATATTTCCCAAAGACACTCCAATAATGGAGGGGTGAAATGTAACCCGATGAACCTTCTGTACATGGCCACCATTATTAAATAAGTCAAATTGAATAGAATTATTCGAAGAAATACTTTGAGTTTGCAAACTTGAAAAAGATTTCTCATTGAAGAAAACATCACGAGTGCGAATAACTTTATGAGAAATTGGATCCCACCAACAAAAGCCAAATTGATCCTCACCATACCGTAGAAATATACACCTCTTGGATTTGAAATCTAATTTTGTTCTCTGCTCTTTAGGAATGTCAACATACACATCACAATCAAACACACACAAGTGATTAAATGAAAGTCGTTTCCCAAGCCACCTCTCTTCTGGAATATTAAAATGAAGCCGAGATGAAGGAGAATGATTGATTAAATAAACCATAGTGTTACATGCCTCTGCCCAAAATTCTTTCCTCAAACCAGCATTGGAGAGCATACATTGAGCTCTTTCCAAACTAGTCTGATTCAACCTCTTAGCTACACCATTTTCTTGAGGTATAAATGAGACTATTTTAATTCTTTGAATACCATTATTTATAGAAAAGTTATCAAACTACGAAGAGAAAAACTCGCGACCATTATGTCTTAATAGACATTTAATTTTCTTTCCAATATGACTTTCAACCATAGCCTTGAAAATTTCAAATTTGGAAAACACCTCTAATTTCTTATTCAACATATAAATCTAGACTTTACGAGTGTAATCATCAAGAAATGTAACAAAATAATTAGCACCATCGGTAGAAGTTACCTCCGTAGCACTGAAAATATCAGAGTGCAAAAGCTCTAATGGAGATGATTTCTTATCATGATTTGTTATCAACAAGCTGGTCCTATTTTGTTTGACATAAAGGAAATATTCACATAACTCTAAATCAACTCATTTAAGACCCGGGAGCTGATCTCATTGAAGCATAACTTCAAGACCCTTCTTACTCATGTGACTGAGCCTCTTATGCCAATGGTCAACATTACTATCTGTAACAACCATTGTACTCTAAAACATATAAAATCCTGAGTTTCTTTCATTTTACCAAAACCAATAGACCTTTGGTTACTTTCCATGAATCTAAGGAGAAATTAACATTACAACCTTGCGCATAAAGCTAACTCACAAAAATATAATTTTTATTTTAAGAGTAGGAACATGAAGTATATCTTTCAAAATCCATTTACTACCATTCTTCAGTGATAATAAAATATCACCCTTTCTGACAATGTCGCATTCTTTGTTATCTCCAAGAAATTTTTTACCAAACATACCTTTTTGATCATTTGTAAAAGCACTCCAACATGGAGTAGCATGGAAAGGGGCACCAAAATCTAGAACCCACAAACTTGCATTCATGTAACTAGCTACAAGAACCAATACATCATCATCTTTAATAGCTACAGTATTGAATCCATCATTGATCACTTTATCTTGGGCCTTTTTGTATTTCCAACATTTCTTTTTTGTATGTCCCAGTTTACCACAAAACCGACATGCACCATTTATGCCTCTTGATTGTGACTGATGTGTAGATTGAGTTCTTCCATGGTTGTTATGTCTGCCTCTTTCTAGACTCCTACCTCGATTGCTAGTGCTAACCACTGTTAATGCATCACCGAAGGAAGACTCACGATTCTTCCTACACATGTCTTCCCTGAGAAGTGTAGTAGAAATCTCATCAAATTGCAGTTTAGTTTTGGTAGCCACCAAAGTGCTAACTATCATTACCACCCCTTCCCATCTATTGGACGATGAACACAACAATAAAATATCTTTCATTTCATCATCTAATGTTATGTCTACTGGAATCAATTGAGAAAATAAGGTATTGAACTCGTTAAGGTGATTCGACATGACTCCTTTCATTTTCAGATTGGATAACTTTTTCATTATGAATAACTTGTTCGATGTTGAAGCTATTTCATATAGTGAAGAAAATTTAACCCACAACTCTTTCATTGTCTTCTCTATTAAAACATTGAAGAAAACATTGCTTGAGAGTGATAGAACTTTCTGATCAAGCTTTTCCCAGTCTCCATCCGATAAAGATCCTTTGCCCTTGGTTTTTCCAAGCAATACAGATGATAGATCCTTCTTGATCAGTAGTGACTCTATCCGCACTTTTGGCCATAACCCAAAATTTTACCCAACAAACTTCTCAATTTTCCATTTGTCTATTTCATCCATGACTCTGAGAAATCTTCACCGATTTCCAGAAAATCAAATCAAGCTCTCCCAACTCTAATACCCATTGTTGAATTTAAAAATGCAAATAAAATAAAATAAAATTAGAACAAAAACACGTACGCAGAAAAGACAGACAAAATATTTATAGTGGTTTGTCCAAATTGTTGGAGCTTTTCCTTGTAGGACCAAACTTGAATCAAATAGGTGGGCTTGAATCACAGGTTAGGTACTCAAGTTTGACAAGAAAATAGTCAAATTGATGAGGATAAAGAACATCCTCCTTCTTCTTTGAGCTCCACATCACTCAGGTGGGTATTGCCTTATCTGCACACTCATGACATCCTTTTGGTGAACAAAAGGCCTGCAGACAGATTAGTGTGGAATAGTCTTCAAACCCCTTCAGGTAACTTGTACCCCAATGAAGCCAATCCTTATGAAACAACCCTACTTGCATAGATTGAGTCTAAAGACTAGAGAGAATCTCCTAGTACTACTACCAACATAAAAGGGAAAGGTATTCACTTGAATGATTTAATGTTGGGTTGAAAGGATTCCTGAGACACCCTAAGTCTCTCATAGACCAGTGCCTTATCCAATGGGCAACAGAGTCAAATACCTCACTGTAATAGAGAGCTATGAAACAAGAAAACAATACATTGAAATATTTTGATGCCTTACACCAAACATACACCATCAATCAGACCATACTTCAACTATCCACCTGTGTACCCAAATGTGTTATCACTCATTTAAAAGATTTTAACCCTCCCCTTAGAAGAGACCTATAAACAGGCAATACATAACCACCATCCACTGGAAGACAAGCATGAAATATCCTTGATACCTCAGCTCATACACATATGAAAACCAGTCCTAGACTTAGTTGCTTCTGCGAAAACAACTCTATTGCAGACACTCACTGAAAATGCAAATAGAAAGACCATAACACCCTTGATGCCATAATCAATAAGTCTAAAACCCAAATGGAGACAATCTGATAACAGTAAAAATGTATTGAATCTCATGCATAAAACAAGCTAATACAATCTGTATTCTATTCTCAGAACCAACAAACCACCTGTGTACCCAAATGTGTTATCACCTATTCAAAGGATTTTAACCCTCCCCTTAGAGGAGACCTATAAATAGATGACACATTGACCAACATCCACTGGAAGACAAGCATGAGACACCCTTGATACCTCAGCTCATACACATTTGAAAACTAGTTTTAGACCTAGTTGCTTCTGCAAAAACAACTCTACTATAGACACTCACTAGAAATGCAAGTAGAAAAACTATAACACCCTTGATGCTATAATCAATAGGTCTAAAACCCAAATGGAGATAATCTAATAGCAGAATAAGTATGCTGAAATCTTATACATAAGACATCTGTTACAACTTCATTATATTCCCATAGCCAGAGAGGAAAGAGGGAACACTCTATATGCAGAGAAAAAGAAATATTTACAAGGTAGAAAACTGAACCATCCAACCTTTCTTACAGAAAAATATCTGCAATATATACCATCAGTCATCTTGGGATCCCAAAATAGGGATGCAACAAGCTATGGATAACTGAGGTAGGGTTTCAACTACCCAACCAACCAAAAATTATGTCAAAATTTGAAAATTCCCTGGAGGGAAAACTGAGCACACGTCTATCAGACCAAGGATGATCTTCACACTTGAGAAGAATCTCTAAGAAGGACAGGAAGATCATAAACTTACCATGCAAATCAAACTGATCAGCTCACCTGCAACCTACCTCGAGCACAAAAATAGTCCTTTACATGGCACCAAAGTCTCTGCAATTAACTGTCAAGCATTTCAGACCACACCGCACTAGTACTTAGTATTAATTCTACTAAATCCAGTCAACCAAGCATTCAATACCAATTCCTTATGATTGGAAAATCATTTTGATATTCGAATCCTTCCTGGGCTTAGCAACTTGACCATTCATCCTTAGTCACGAATTCGTGCGGTCATAAAGTTCACTGCTATAGGAATCCTGGTTCACATTGTTGCATGATCACAATCTCTTAACCACGGTCAACAGTTGATCACAAACCCCCTGAAAAGTCTCATAACTCTGCAACGACGATCTCTCAAACCCGAACATCTCAGCAGCACCAGCACCATGGACCCATCTCACAACTCCGCAACCATGACACCATCAGTGGTCGCATGATCACATAGCCAGGAGACGGGCTATGCGAACATGCAACACACTGCAATCCTCTACCTCCGCATAACCACCGCCGCTGCTAACACAAAGGGCTTGTCGCATGTTCTCATAGCATGAAACTGGCTCATGAGAACATGCGACAAACCGTTTGCATTCACCACCGCTAACTGCCCTTGGGTACTGGACCCACGATGTACATCCACCTCAGCGCTCACCGGCCAATCAGAAAGGAGACACGTCAGCGAGACTTGACACACGGACTCACACCATAGTTCATAGCTTTGTCGTGAGGTCTGGCGGTTAGTCGCATGTTCGCATAGCTTGAAATAGAGCTATGAGAACATGCGACAAACTGCCAGCGTGTTGCCAGAGGCTAACTGAAAACTGCCATGTTACCACCACATCTCTATGCTACATCCAACAGAACTCTACCACCTCAGCATCCATTTGACAGCGCATCCACAGTACTTCCATCACCAACGGGCCTAGGAACAGGTGTCAATCGGTCGCATGATCACATGTCAGAAAACTTTGACATGCGATCATGCGACAACCAATCAAAAGATGCCACATAACAACCAGCGGGACCACTGCCCTCCCTGCCAACGGGCCCCAGCACAAGAAGTAATCGGTCGCATGGTCGCATGTCAGAAATTTCTGACATGCGATCATGCAACAACCAATCATTTTAAAACCCTTGAAGACCCGGGCCCACCAACCGATCGCACTTGTGCAAATAGGAAATGCTGACAAAGAGGAAAAGGTGCGAGGTCGAAAACACATAGGGTTTTCGGCAAAAGATCGAAAACATCCAAGATTTTCATGCAGACCAAAAGGTAGCAGGGAGACTGAAAACATCATGGGTTTTCAAAAATATTGTGGGTTTTCGACACTGAGTCATATTTTGAAATTATTTCCTGCAGACCTTAAAACTTGAATATCTCCCTGGGTTTTGCGAATTAGGAGATGCGATCTGAACTGGAGCAAGGTGATACATTAAAAAGCACGGGGCTAAAAGCGCAAACCATGAATCATTATGGATTTTCATCGCACATTAACACTGTGATTGCAGGCTGAGTAGAGACAACTTCAAAATTTACAGGGGAGAGGCCATTTTCAAAAGATTTTTGCTATGACAGGAAAATGGACTAACACAAATTGGACTACATCCACTCTACAAGAAGGGACATACTCAAATTATGAATATCCAAAGGATAACTTCTTATCATCGAAGCTCAAAATGTGGAAGATGAACCGTTTAAGGATTCATAGATTCTGCCATTACAAAATCAGACAATGATTGGGCTTCAGCACCATGTCAGAACCGTTACAAGAAGAACATGACTCCTCCAATCTTTCAACCTCGTCTGTGTGAATTGGATGCCCCTGCAGGCTGGAGGGCATGCTCTTTGACCGATTATGATAATGGTGATGCTTGCTAGGAGAGTGTAGGGCCATGGCTGCCCCAAGAGAGGAGAGACGAAAGAGAGAAGGCATTGTAATTTGCTCATGCTCATTCTGTTGTTTTTCGCTCCGTTTGATGATTCTGATGATTCAGATTGTTATAATGTTTCTCGGTTGGTCTTCTGCCTGGCTATAACATGATTTATACAACTCACCATGACTGGGCGTACCAGGTAGATATAAGGAGAGAATCTCGGCCAGAAGCATTTTATTTATCAAAATGGGTATGATATAACTATCTCCTATCCCCTGCCACTACTTGCTTCTTCTGGTTTCCCATGCTTTTCACGTGTCATACCTTCTAACCTAATGAGATGCCTGTCCCACAGTTTCTACCCCTAGAAACATCACAGCTAGACATCATGTGGCCAACCAATTTACGTTAGAGATTTTATGTTTAATCAACAGTTGTAATTGCAATCGCCTGCGATTTACATATGACATGTCTCCTCTCCAAACGTGCACAAGCTGTTTAATTTATCATACACGAATTAAAATTTCTATCCAAACTTTAGTTTGCACGAGCAATATATTTATAATTCTTCTCGCGGGAGATCCATGTGCCAAGACTTTAGAGAGAACCGTCTCTAGAATATTGGATAGGTAACTTGCACCAATCATAAAGTTCTTTCTTCCAACCCTATGTCCAACGCAGGTATAGAATTCCTAAAAGGCTACTTTTCTTTGTGCCATGTTAATAATTTATGTTCTAAAATTTTAAAAAAATGTAATTACCAAGGATAAAATAAACTCATTTCCTAAAATACATTTACGTTTCTTCCATCTACATTCGATTCACCTATATTGCCTAGCAAAAAATAATGTTTCGCCACCTAATCTTTATAGGGCATAACTACATAGCTTTTTAAAGGTGTGGACTTATATCATGTTTCATATTTATAAATTTGCATTTCACCATTTTTTATATGTTGATGGAACATTGACAAATATTATATATACAGAGAGGGAGACTTAAATTGGCAGATCAAATGCCAGACTTTGTCTGTCCTTTGGTTGAAAATTTGTCTCCTCTTCTAATATGACTGAGCTATTATTTCAATTATTTATATGTACACGAACATATATCTTCAATGATCTGAATGGAAGACCAATATATTGATTTGTCCTAATCCAAATCCAGTGTAAATTTAATTATATTTGAGTAATGGAATCATCCCGAATTTGCAGATAAAATGTCAGGTTTTGTCTGTCTTTGCATTGAAAAACTGTCTCCTCTTCACATATATATGAGCTGTTTTAAGTCGATTACATAGATCCCTTCAATCTTCACATGCATGACTAATATATTTATTTAACTTTTCAGAGACGTCCTTCAAATTCTTTTGAACGGTTTTAAATCTCCAAAGAGTTTCTTTTCCATCTGTTTAATTTAGTTACTACAATACAAATGGACATATAATATATTCATTTATAATAAATTTGGGTTTAACATGTATGAACCAAATTAAAGAGGAAAACTTTTTCTCACCAATATATAATAATATAGAATTGTATACATATGAAATGAATTCATTTTGTTGTAAAACAAGGTGAAGAAAGTTTGTAATATGAATTTAAATTGAATACTAATACAAATCTGAAACTAAATATCAATCCTTAATAAAGTGATTGCAGAATCCATTGCACATAAAATACCAGATTTACGTGGAGAAACATTTTCAGGAAAAAACTCCACCGCAGAAAGAGAGGCATGTATATTACTAATCCAATGAAGAAAACAACAGAAATACACTTCTCTATAAACTTATATGGAATTCTGGCACCACTCCACTACTTTGGAAGCTAAACAAGAGTAAATGAATAACTCTATTTCAAGGCTCCAATTTATAGGAGTTTGTAAGGATGACTAACATTGTGGTATCATAAAATAATAGACAATAAAATCACCTGGAAAATCCTCATGCCCGCGCCCCCCCCCAACCCAAAAAAAAAAAAGAATATCCTCCTACATATGCTCTTATAGTTGTCATAAGCCATCTCTCATGCATGTCCACCTGTTTAAGGAATATATCATGTAAACCATCATAAGTGTTGTTGTAGAATCTTATGAAAGTTATTGTAACTGTCATAGATTGTCTTACAACCTCCAACAAGTGTCCAACTACCTCAAAATTGAGGATTCTAAGAGGGGATGCCTAGTTATTTTATCTTTTTCCTAAATGAAAAAGGGTAAAATTAACTTTTCTTTTACATGGTCTATTTCACCACTATTTGTTAAACATTTCAACCTCTTATGGGTAAATTATAAAAGATATTAGAAAAATAGTAAATTAAGGATTTACAATGTCGATGACATCTATTTCCCAACATTCTCCCGCTTGAAATAATACATTGTAAATCACTCCCATATAGTTACAAAATACAAATCAAGTACAATGATCAAGGCCTATGACCTTCTTGCACCAAGAGAACTTATCCATGTTCATTGGCTTTGTGAGAGATTCTACAACATTGTCCTAAGTGTAAAATTTTTCAATCAAGACCTATCCACTTTCAAGCATTTCTCACACAAAGTGATACTAAACATCAACATATTTAGTACGA
Organism: Chamaecyparis obtusa; assembly: GCA_027943335.1. NCBI lineage: Eukaryota > Viridiplantae > Streptophyta > Pinopsida > Cupressales > Cupressaceae > Chamaecyparis > Chamaecyparis obtusa. Next base: position 246,364 of record BSBK01011681.1, on the reverse strand, counting down.
GCACATGATACATAGGAATTTTGGCCAAGCATATGGTGCTCTAACTATCACATCTAATTGTCACTTCCCTACAATCAAAACCTATACCATTACCAAGTCTCTGTAGCCAAATTTCCTCCTTAGAGGCATGTGTAGTAGCCATTTACTAGTAGCCATAAAATTGATCCTTCAGCATCTACTGATACCATGGAAAAGGTATCAATGAGATTTATAATTGCTTGGTGTAGCTTCATCCTTAATGACTTATCTAAAGATCATTAAGGTTTTTTTTACCATGGGTGAGAGGAAATGGGGGTCTTCCTCTCTCCCCTCTCTGTGCCCTAGGTCACCGTCCTTCAACCCTCTAAATGATTATACAACTATTTCTCTATTCTCGGAAAGGAGGCCTTACCTCTCTCTCCATTTGTGGTGCAAATATATCCATGAGTCCATGGACAATATGTTGTTCTTCATCATCAACATAGACACTAAAACCAACAGGTTCTCCCACAACTCTTACACTATATCCTAGTGAACATTATTCTTTCAAAGGCATTGCATGCTAGGATAATTAGTAGGTGGGTGCACAACCTTGAATAGAAATGGTTAATTATGATGTGATCCCTTTTAGATGTAGATTTTTTTTCATAGTAGGCATGTTGGCTTTCTCTTTCTATTTTGGGTCTCATTCATGTGTCTTCCCACTTGGTAGAACATGATGATGATTGTTGTCAGTTATCATTCTCTTTCATGTTGCCTTGGATGACAAATTGAAGTTGTTTGTTGACATATTGCCCCCTTCTCTTCTTACTTTAGCTAGTTTGCCCACTTGGGTTGTTGTTCTTGTTTTCTCCACCTCTAGGAACTCATTTTTTTGTCCTATTTTGTTAGTCATTCTCGACTCACTATCTTTGGATTGTGAGTGTGTGAGGAAGGTTTGCTTTTTTTTCAAAGAGCATATCCTCTCCTACATTGAAAGGTTTTGTTGGTAAAGATGATTCTTCTTCAACTATTGTTCATTGTGAGAAAAAAGGGGTCATCCCTAACTATTGCTAACTTGTAACTCTTGAGGCAAATAATTGGGCATAAAGTCTAATGTTTAGTGATAGACTATCCCTTTGTTAACCATCCTGCTTTATTCCAAAGTTTATGCTTTGTAAAAAAATCCACTTACCTTAATAAAAAACATTATAACTGGTATATAGAAAAATTGGCATGCAGTACGTTTCACTTGGTATTCATTGTAAAGCAGAAACAGAGTACATATAGAAAAAATAATTATTACTAATATGTTTCGTTTAGGCATTCATTTTATAGCAGAAACACAGCACTTAAAGAAATGATTAACATTATATATAATAAAAAACAGAATGCACCAGTCAATTGATGAACGAAGAAACAAGTAATCATTATGAAGGACAATCCCTGGAAAATTTTGACAAATGTTTACTTTTCTGTATTCTCGATAATCAATTTAATCTTGATCATGGTAGTAGTATATTGATATACACATATGTTACATGTATTTTAGAGGACCGGAGCTGTTTTAAAGACACATTTGGCAGTCTTAATTCAAATTTCCTTGGGAGTAATTGGCTGCTCACTGAGAAGAAAGGGTGTTTAAGAGTGCAACTCTTGTAGAGATGAGAAACTTGAATAACTGGTCGATTTTGTGTTCAAGGGGGGGAAGAGCAGTCTCTAAGTCATAGAGTGCCAAGGTCGAGGGAGAGAGATTAAGGGGGATCTGCAATTTGGACTTGCAGTTAACAAAATTACTGAGATCTCCAAGTGCAATATCTGCTGCTTCTAACTCCTGCAAGAACCTTGATGTTGATGACGACCTCTTTCTCATCTCAAATGTGTGCTTGACCTTTTGTTGCAGAGAAGTGAAATGGGTAGGAAGAGAAACAGACGGCATCCTTATGTTGGATGTCTTGAAGGAAAGAGCAGTGACAAGTGAAGAGAAGACCATGACGGTGATGGACTTTGCATAGTTGATGTTGATGGCAGCTTCTGCAACTCCCGCTTTATCCTCAACGTTGAGCTTCTCTGCCATTCGCCTCAAAATGGACACGCATTTCTCCAGCTGCGTGTGTGCGTCATTCTTCTTATTCAACCAAATAGAGAGTGTGGTGCGTGTCCTTTCAAGGGCATGAGGAGGAGTGAGATCACGGCCAAGGCCACGTAGGGCTACCTGCACACTTGTGTGCTGTTTTCTAATTTCTGTAATATTGTCCCTCAACAAATTGCAGGCCTCAAGCAGATGAAGTATGTCATCCAGATGTGCGTTGATCCATTTGCTTCCAACGCCTTCCGTGTCTATCTTCATGCTTGACAAATCGGAATAGCAATTGATCGCCACCTGCAATGCTTGGCCAAACCAATCTGCTCCAAAAGATGAGGAAGAAGAACAAGACTCCTCCAATCTTTCCACCTCACCTACAAGTGTGTCAGTGAGACTTGGTCGCCCTTTTGGGCTTGATGGCATACTCTTGGACTGATTACGCTTACACTTGCGAGGAGAATGCAGCGCCATGGCTACCCCAAAAGAGGAGAGCCGAGACAGAGAAGGTAAGGCAATGCTCATGCTCATTCTATTGGGTATTGCTTGCTCTAATGAAACTGATTCTGATTGTGATGCTGTTGCAGTCTTTGGCTTTTCCCTTGTTTACTAACATGATTTATACAGCTCACTATGACTGGAGACAGCAGGTAGACACAAGATGGAATCCTGGCAAAAGGCATCTATTGTCCCCTGCCCTTTCTTCCATGCTTTCCATGTGCTTTCGCTTCTCATTTATTGTTCCTGTCTAATGGTATCAATAAAAAAAATTGTCACAGGCATGCATCATGTCTGCAAAGTAGCTTACAAAGATTAGGTTTAATCAGAATTTGTTTTTGGAATCACCTGCGTTTGCGGATCACATGACACGTTTTCCCATATAATTGATGAAAAAAATGCGTCCTCCCCAAATATGCATGAGCCTGTTTAGTAAATCAACCACATGAGAAATAAAATTTCTGTCCAATATTTAGACCGTGTGAGAAGGGAGAGCCATGGCCAATTTTATCTGTTCAAACTTTCTTGGTTAGCACGACCACCTGTCCCTACACACACCCCCACTCATCACGATAGTTTTTCTTATAAAGATTGTTTACATATAATATAGTCTATTGAATATTTCTCGGGCAATATTTATATCGGGCACGTGTAAAGGAAACTAATGTATGTACGGAATAAGCTATGAACGAGTTTTGGTGAATTAAACAAGAGTGGTGAATTAATAATTTGTAATAAATAAATATTTTTTGTTTAAAAATGTAGGTTTTGATAGGGTCGAGATTCTAGGGCAAAGCTTGAGGTTTATCAGAGTAACCAAAGAAACAAAGGAAGAATGGGTAAAATCAGAAAAAACTAATAGGAATTGTGAAACAAATTGAAATAGTCTATATGATAACATAAATTATCGAAACAGAATTTACGAAATATTTAAGTTGGGATCTTCTAGTGGACCCAACAAAATAATCTATATTTTTAGAATAGTAAGAGATTGACTCTTTTCTTAATGAAAAACTATAGTCCAAGAAGAATCATCTATGCTAGGGAAACACATAAGAGCATGGGTGGAAGAACCGTTGGAGGTAGTAGAGGAATTGCTTAGGTTAGCACACCAAGTTTTGAGAGGGAACTTGATAGTTTCAGGATAGAGTGTCATGACCCATGGATGTGATGGGGCAAGAACTCAAGAGAGTCATAGAACGATCCATAGTAGGAGCCACATAAGCATGGACAATGACCCAAGCCACCATATCGACCAATTTAGTAGGAGAAGTAGGCCTTTAATTTACAAAATGCTTTGACCCAACATCCAAAGAAATTAAATAAAAAATAGTGACATTGCAACAATTATCATCCTTCCACTTGGTGTAGCAAGAATGTAAATTTTGAGAAAGACATGGATAAGAAGAAGCCAAATAGCTCATAGCCAAAAAAATGTCTGCACTAGAAAGGGATCCTTTCATAGTCCAAAAAATTTCACCAAGGCAACTAACCCATCATTAGGAAATTCTTAGTATAGAAAGAAAACTTTATAAGCTTCATATCTACCAAAATTTGAGTATAGAAATGTGGGCGAAATAGCGAGTATTAGGGCCCACCTTGATAAATTGATCTTGTATATTTGCAATAGCTTAAAAAGTATATTTGCATTAGATATGAAGTGGGGAGGTAAGATAGCCTTACCTAGATAGGAGAAACAATAGTAGATTCAGCCAAGATGTTGAAAGAGGGAAACCAGGCTGAAGGATAGAGCATGAGACCCTCATTTCCAGTCAATCATTGTCAAAACTGTATCATGAAATTTTGTAGAATTGAAAAAAATAATGAAAAAACCCCAAGCAGAAGGGAGAATCTCAACTTTACTAGTGACCACAAGGTTCTAGTCTTTAAAGTTTAGGAAAATGGCCTTGGAAAAAAAGGCCACAAGAAATTGAACCTATAAATTGTTCACTTTCTTTCAAATTATGAGATGTCATTTAGCACCTTCTTACCAAGAACCACCTCTAAAATAAAGGAGGCATAGGGGAGGCACTTCTTAGCCATAATAGAAGAACCTTTTTAAGATCTGCATAGTAAATCAGAAAGGGATATTTTTAGTATCCACCAAGGTATCAAGGATGAGAAAATCACCTAAGTTAGTAGGTAAAGTTATTGGGTGGTAGGGAGGGGGGAGAGATTGGTGTAGTGCCAAGGTGGGAGATCCTCGAAGGAGATGTCCAACCTCATAGCTAAGAGTAACATAGGGAAGTAACAACACTAAAGTAGAGAGAATGCATGATCCAATAGGTTTATTCAGAGATCAAAAAACATACGTGTTGGGTTGTCAGGCCTTCCTATTTACAAACTTATACAATGAAATGAAACTCAAATCCTAATATCGATATACATCAAAGTCTCAGATCTCAGTTCCTCTAAGAAACGAATACCGCTTACTCAAGATACATTAGGTTATTACATATAGGCAATGACTCTATAGGTCGGCCAAGAAAGAAATACATTCCCCAAGAAGGAAAGATGTACAAACAAATAGGTCTGTCCCAAAATGAATCAAAGATCCATGAAAAGGAAGTTACAAAAACATGCACAATCATAAGAAATGATCCACAGGAGATGCACGAACTATACACAATAATCGCAATAGTTGAAAGACAAAGACGAACGACCACACATCAAATCTCTAAATAGGTCCAAGAAAGCAATGAACATGTTACCCAAGGACAACAAATGGATCAAATCTTGAATAGCCATGACAAAAAGGAGATATGATCATATGAAGATGATCCCCAAAAGTTCTAGAATAAGACTTAATGATCGCACACACTATCTCAAACAAGTGATGATTGACCAACATAATCTCTCCAATCGATGAAGAAGAACAAAATAAAAAAGCACTATTTTTGCTTGATGCAAGATTTCTATGAACCCAAGATGCTCCTACATCTGACATCTAGGGTTAATAAAAATGATGCTCTAAATCAGAGTTGTTGTACAACCTGAGTAGAATTCAAATGATCCAACTCAGATTCAGGAATCTAAGCAGTGTCCTCAACTAGCCTACTCTTTCAGTTAACCAAGTACTCCATGTAATCATTTTCTCTTGTGCTCCTCCCAATTTTTCTATCCAAGACCTTCTCAATTTCCTCCGTCTTCTTCTTAGGATATTCCTTCTTCATGTCTGTTTCATCATCTGACTCATGGTATTCACACAAATTTGCGATGTTGAATATATTTAATACATCCATGTCAACTGGTAACTCGACCTCAAAAGCATTACCACTATCAAATGTCTTCAGTATCTTACAAGGTCCAAACTTATTCATCTTCATCTTACTATAGGTTCCAATCAGAAATCTTCCCTTCTTCAAATGAATCATAACTTCATCAGCAACATTTAAATTCTTATGTTTCTTAGATTGGTCAATTGTATCATTATATCTATGATTACTATGTTCTAAATTATATTTCATCTCATCATGCAAGTCTTCATGAATCTAGCATAAACCTCTTCTTCAACACTCATCTTCTCCTCTAGACCAATATCTTTAAAATATGATATTCCTTTAGCATGCATGCTAGTAATAATTTCAAAAGGTGTTTTACCTATACTCCGGCTCACTAAATTATTATATAAAAAATCTTCTTGTGCCTAAACCAAATCCTAATTACTGGATTTATCTCCAACAAGACATCTTAACAGATTACCCAAACTCCTATTCATAACTTCTATTTGTCCATCATTTTATGGATGGAATGTAAAATTGAACTTCAAATCTGTACCCATCTTCTTCCAATGTGTCTTCCGAAAGTTTCCCACAAACTTACTATGTTGGTTAGAAACAATAGTCTTAGGAAACCCATGCAATCTCAAAACTTCCCTAGAGAATAGATTAGCTATATGAACAACATATGATGTTTTCTTACATGGATTAAAATGTGAAATCTTTGAAAATTTGTCTACCATAATAAATATAGATCATTACCTCTTTGTGTCTTCAGTAAGCCAAGAAAAAAATCAATGCTAATGTCTTCACATAGTCTACTAGGAATAGGTAAAGGTGTGTATAAACCTGTGTTCTAACTTACTCCCTTAGAAACTTGACAAATTCTTCAACTTCTAACAAATTTATGAATATCCCTATACAGCTAAGGCGAAAAGTATTTCTCCCTAATTAAACTTACTATTTTATCAATGTGAAAATATCCTGTAAGTCCTACACTATGTTTCTCCTTGATTATATTTTTCCTCATTGATTCTCTTGGTAGACATAATTGAATGCCTTTTAACAACATACCTTCTTAAATGAAGTAATCAGCCCACTTACTCTTATTATCTGTGATCGGTTCCCTACATGCTTTCCAAGGTTCTATAAAATTAGTGTCAATTTCCTATAAAATTTTCAAATCATCAAAACCAAGTACCTCAAATCTCATTTCAATCAATAAAATTCTTCTTATTCTCAATTCATCTACAACATTACTTGCCAATCCACTTCTATGCTTCAACACAAAAGTAAAATTCTGCAAGTATTCAACCCACTTCATATGTGTGATTTAACTTATATTGACTACCCAAATACTGCAATGATTTATGATCATTACAAAAAAAATTCCTTAGGCATCAAATAATGTTTCCATTTCTTCAAATCTTGAACAATAGCATAAAATTATTGATCATAGACTGAATACTTCCTCTTAGCATCATTCAATTTCTCATTGTAAAAAGCAATAGGTTTACCTTCTTGAATCAAAACTACTCTGAGTGCACTTCCACTTACATCACAATAAACTTGAAATACTTTAGAGAAATTAGGTAAAGCTAGTACCTATAATTTATCTACCTTTTTCTTCAAGGTCTCAAAACTTTTTTCAGCTCCATGTTTCCACTTAAAATATTTCTTGTATCCTCTCATTGTCTCTATCATAACATTTACAAATACAACTAAAATTCCTTATGAACTTTCAGTAGAAAATTTCCAATGCATTAAAAGATCTAAATTCACTAGAAATCTTAGGAGTAGGCCATTCCAAAATTTCTTTAACTTTCTTAGTATCTATCTTCAAACCTTTATTTAAAATCACAAAATGCAAGTACACTATCTCTTCCTTCATTAAAGAGCATTTCTTCAAGTTAATCAACAAATTTTCCTCTTTTAATCTCTACAATACTTGCTTCATATGCAACAAATAACATTCCTTAATCTTACTGAATATAATAATGTCATCCATGTAAACAATCACAAAATTACCCAAGAATTTCTTCAAGACCTCATTCATCAACCTCATAAAAGTACTAGGTGCATTAGTCAAACCTAAAGGCATAAAAAACCACTCATACAAACCTTATCTCATCTTAAAATTAGTCTTCCATTCATCTCCTTATCTCATTATGATTTGATGATAGCCACTCTTTAAATCAATCTTGGTAAAGTACTTTGTTCCACTCAAACAATCCATGATATCATCCATCCCAAGCAAGGGAAATGGGTATATCACTATGATCATATTTATAGCTCTTGAATCTTTACACATTATCCATTCCCCACTCTTCTTAGGTGCCAAAATAAATGTTACTACACATAGACTCAAAATTTCTCTGATGAAACCCTTCTACAACAATTCCTAAACTTGTCTATTCAATTCTTCATTCTATGCACCTGTCAACTGGTAATGTGCCTTATTAGGTAAACTAGCTCCTAGTATCAGATCCATGCAATGATTGTTTCTTCTAATAGGAGGTAACCCATTAGGTATATTATCTAAAATTATATCTTAGAATTCTATCAACAGTTCTTAAACCTTGGATGGTATATCATCCTCTTCCTTTACAATCAGTCTATTAGGAAACAAAGCATAGCACACATCATTATTATTTAAACCCTTTATGAACTATCTTCCTTCAACCAAGAAAACTCTAACAGTAGTACAATTCCCATTCTTATATTCTTCTATGAGAGGTAAAAGACCTTGTTTCTTTCTATTAGCCACAATAGTATACCTATTCAATGTACCATCATGTATAGCTTATTTATCATACTGCCATGGTCTACCCAATAAGATGTGACAAAAATCCATTAGCATAATATCACAAAGAACTTCATCATGATAATTTCCAATCTTAAATTTCATAGGACATTGTTCACTTACCAAAAGTTTATGCTCATCTTTAATCCAAGAAATTTGATATGGCTTAGGGTGCTTTATCCATGGTAACTGCAATTTTGTAACCAAGTATTTTGATGACAAATTCTGTGAACTTCCACTATCAATGATTATCTTGTAAAACTTTCAAACAACTTTACATATAGTTTTGAATAAGCCTTTCCTTAAAAGTCCTCATTAGTTCCTTCATTCCACAAATCTCTCCTAATCATCAAGTTTTCACCACCTTCTGGTTGGTTCATTGAATCAGGTGAATCCTCTTGTACAAGTACATTCCTACTAGTGCTACCAACCTTCTTACATTCAAATGTCCTATGTCCTTCTTTACCTTACTTGAAACAAGTACCCTTAAACTAGGTTTTGTCTTCTATTTTATGATCATTACCTTTAAGGTAACTACCTCTTGTATAACCTCCTCTTCCTCAGTATGAACTTTCTCCTTGCAATTCTGATTTGTATTTATCCTAATTTGTCTTATCCTAATGAGATCTACTACTTTCTCCATAAGATAGGCCTCTTCCTCTAGAAAATATACCACCTCTACCTCTCAGCCTCTACTCATGCCTCTTGTTTAGATTCTCTTCTGCCTTTACTGAAAACTAACATTCCTTTTTAATGTTATTTATCTTGACCATACTAATTTAATTTTGTATAGAAATCCTTAAGCCATTCAGGTATCTTGTAACTCTTTCACATTCATTATCCATATGTCTATATTTGATATCCAATCTGTAGAATTATTCAATATATTCACTTACAGTAGTATCCCTTTGCTTCAAATTTTGTAGTCCTCTCAACAAACTAACTTGATACTGAACCAGTAATAATTTACCCTACAATTTATTTATCATCTTATGCCATACCTTGATCTGTTATTCTCCTCTTCTCAGTTGATTGAGCTAAAGATGTTCCGACCATAAAGATGCATATCCTTTAAATTTATATTGACAAACTTTACCTTCTTATCCAATGGTGTACCTGTTATACACTAAGTTTGCACCCTTGGTTCAAGCTCTCGTAGTCTTGATAACTTAGTATAACATGGGAATCATCTCTAGGTTGTGGGACCTATGCTAACTGAGATGAGACATCCAGGTTCTAGGCTAGTTCCTCTTGGATAATCACCTTAATTTGCTTCTAGACATGAAAAGTAAACTTTTGAGGGAAAGGGATAGAAGGAATGCTTGAAAAGGGAAATGACTTGAAAGAAAACCACCTACTAGGTGATACACTGAAATTAGGGTTTGGATCTCAGTATAGAAGATGAAATTAATGAACAACTTAGGTCTAGTAGGTCACAACTCATTGAATAGGCTTGCATAAGTGTTTCATAGAAGGGTCTACAATAGAAAGAGGCTATTCCGAGGAAAAGAGGATTTCACAAACAATAGCATTACTGGGGATTTAGACACAATTTATGACCTAGAAAAAAAATTCATTTCTACAACTTGGCATAGGAATGAGACAATATTGTTAGGGGGTTCAAGTATACCCACAAAAGAATTCACATTCAATCATCCATAATAACACACAATCATTGCAGAAAGAGAGAGGGATTAGGAACCCTAAGATATCACTGAAAATATCATATACTTCAGTCCAATAAGAGATAATTCAAACAAGGAAGCATAGGGACATGCAGGATTGTAACAAAATACCTTTGCAATGTTTTTATTATCAATGGGAACTTTACAACTATATAAGCCAGAGGGTAGAAATGATACCACAGATGACCCTTAAGAAAAGATGAATTTCTTCTAGAATTGTCCAACTCTGAGCTCAAAAGGTCCAAAAATACAATATATACCAACTCAACTGCATGCAGGCAGGAGTCAAAAACCTAACTAGGGTTACATGGTTTTTCAATACAATAATCAAACTTGAGCCCATCAAATCTAATCATCAATACATCTCTGTAACACTATAGCCGATCAAATATCTCTTTGAGTGCCCCTCCCTGTACTTTACAATCAGCCTGCAGACAAGCAACCTAGACTCATCTACCTCTCTGCAAATTGGCCAGCCATGAATGCTCAAATTGGTACTCTCAAAAAGCAATAAATGACTTGTGATGGCTGCGTAGGTCTTCACATCATTTTCCCCAACTACAACTATCCTAAGAACATCAATTTCATCTACCAATTCTGTCACAATTGACTACTGGATCAAAAACCCTAGCTGAAACCCTGCAGGAATATATTTGAATTTAAATAATAATGGCTAACAGGTGGTGCCATAATTTTCCTCCATCGATGACTGATGTTTAAATCTCATTCTCCTTTTAAAACATGATCAGCAGATCTTCCCTTTTACTTGGGAATCATTCGTCTGCAGAATTAACCTCAAGTTCACCTCAGGTTACCTTTTTCTCATTGGTCGTAGGACTGCTAATTGTTTTAACCGACCCTGGTTAAGTCTGGTGAACATGAAATAACCCTTTAGTCACTAATTCATTTAATGTTTTCTAACCCTGGGCCCATTCGCCACTTGGTAATCCTTCATTTGCGCTGACCGCCCCATCAGCAAAACACCTCGACAAGCTCTGACAACGAACCCACTCAAACCAAGATTCCAATCTAACGACAGGCTCATGTTCTCATGACCACTGAATATTCCTTCAAATCATATGCCTGCCATAGAGCTTCATTAAGCCGTGAGCCCATTGATGCATCAGTCCACCTGGAAGTCTTCATCAGCACGCGGTAACCAATCACATTTGAGCAAGTCAGCATACCTGGCAACATGGTCCCACAAATTTTATCTTTACTTTGACCAATCCAAAGATGGCATGTCATCCTGACCTGGCATTGGACTCACTGATAGGACCTAAACATTTGGTAGATCGAATGGTGGGCGCAAGATCGCATGTGTCAGAAAAGGGCTATGCAAAGATATGCCAGCCGTTGATCTTCATCCTTCTAACATCCCGACAGAGATTCTGACATGGTCCCACTGACATGTCCTAGCTGTGCTCCCATCAACCAATGAAATTTGAACACATAAGCAATATGAGGACCCACCTGACAAGGCTCTAGAAACAAAGTGAAATCGATGGTCACCGCATAATCTCATGGCTCTGACCTAACCCATGAGATCATGCACCAGCCGTAGGATCATCTGAACACAGTCTGCCAGGCCCGCTCTAACAAGGTTATAAATCACAACCCTTCAGCTAATCAAGAGCTTCCACATACGATGACATGGCATCAGACCCACTGACACACTGTAGCGCTTCATACCTGGAAGATCGACGACCATCACAAGATCACATGTGTCAGAAGAACCCCTTGCGAATTCACGACAACCGTTGGATCTTCCTGACTGGGACCCCACTGAAGTGACCACCAAAAGACTTAGCAAATACATGACTAAGGAAAGGCTATCTGTTTCGCTGGGTCGCGGGATGTTAAGACTTAACCGCCAAACATTTGGCAACTAAGAGAACCAATATAGTCGTTGAATCACTGAATAAAATGGGTAACCACCAGAGAACTTAGAGAACTTACGACCAACCAATGAGAATAAAGCGCACATGGGTTTTTAAGGACTTAAGTGGCCAAGATAAAGTAACATGAAAATAGAAATTGGCTTAGGGTTACTTAAGGTTTTTGGCACAATGGCTACATTTTCAAATATTTTGACCCGCAGACTAGGGAATGAAACAAATTACAGAGAGCAGAAGGACATAAACCCATGAAATTTTTAGGGATGCTTGGCAAGGTGAAAACAGAGATTTTGGAATAGGTTTTATCCAAATTTGCATGTACGTGGAAATTGGGTTAACATTTTGGTGATTTCTACTAGATGTCAGCCTACTAGACATGGAAAACCAGTGGCCTTGATATATTCATTGGGCATGGGGTCATCATTTGAGCACAAAACTTGACAGAGGGACAAAACTAGAACCAAAATGATGAACTTGTGTACCGACACTTCTTGAAAAGTAGGAAACTAACCTAGAAAATAGGGGAAGAAAGTAGGGGAAATATTTACAGAGATTTGCAAGGAAGGACTAACCTCAAAATAGGGCTTCAAGTGGAAACCATTTACTGATATTGGCAAGGCATCTCCTTCAAGGGTTGATAGGTGAAAAGCATTAGACCCCTTGCACTCTATTATAACAAATGGTCCACCCCAAAATGAATCAAATTTTGTATGTCTTCTAGGCTTGGATTTGAACTCATCCCACTTGAGGACTACATCTCCAACTTTGAAATTCCTGACCTTGGCTCTTTTATCAAAGCTCTTCTTTGTCTGAATATGATGGAATTCCATGTCCTGCATTGATTTGTCTCTAATCTCTTCCAATTCCATCAACTGAGCATACCTGACTTGCAAGGGGTCTCTTTCTTCAAATAGGGCATACTGAGTAGCCAAGTCTAGAGCTAGCAACTCAGTTGAAATGGACAACTTAGCCTCTCTACCATACACCAACACATAAGGAGAGTTCCCAATGATCTTCTTTGGGGTAATTCTATCTAACCACAAGGTAGACTTTAACTTTGTATGCCAATCTCTCTGATTGTCTTGCAGAGTCTTCTTGATTATCCTAATCAAGTTTTTATTCGTTGATTTTGCCAAGCCATTGCCATGAGGGTAGTAATTTGAACTAGTATTCAGATAGATGCCATTCTTGACTTCCCACTCTAAGACTTTGAGGCCTGTGACTGCTAATGCATTATTTGATATTATGGAATCAGGAGTGCCAAACCTATGAACTATATCATCATAAAAACTTAGGACAACACTCTCATTGGCTTCTTTCAGGGAAACTACTTCGGTCCACCTAGTGAAATATTCTATTGCAGTGATTATCCATTTATGGCTTGCACTAGATGGAGGATTGATCATGCCAATGAAGTATATACCCCACTTCATGAAAGGCTACTCTATTCTGATTGGATGTAGGGGCAAGGCTGCAAGCCTCTCTTTTCTTGCAAACATGGCACACTTGATGCATTTCCTCACATACTCATGACTATCCTTAAAGATAGATGGCCAATAGTACCCAGCCCTCATGATCTTAAAAGCAGTAGTCCTAGGAGAAAAGTGGCCTCTAGAAGGTCCATCATGAAACTCAAATAGGATGTCTGCTACCTTTTCTAAATCAACACATCTTAAAAGGACACCATTATGATCCTTTTTGAAAAGAACTTTATTTATCAACACAAAAGGAATAGATTGCAATCTATAGTATCTTCTTTTTGATGAATCCAAACTTGCAGGACATTGTCCTCTCTTCAAATAATTGACCATGTTAGGCAACCAACTAGTTGCCTTGGCTTGTTCTTTTGTAAAATGCACAACCAAAGATGCATCTATTATTTCTGATTTCTTTGAACTTTCATCCCCTGCCAAATGCTCACAAAGGCCTCTTCTTCTAACCAGCTTGGTAGTTTGAATATCTATGTCATATTCCATCACCTTGGTGATCCAACCAGCTCTTTTCTCATTAAGGTCCTTGGAAAGAAAAAACTCTTTGACACTTGGATGAGTAACCTTCAAGTGAACCTTGCTATGGGTCAATAGATATCTGAAATTTTTAAGACTCTTCACCACAACAAGTACATGTTTTTCTACAAAAGAGTATCTCTATTCATACTCTTCTAAACCTTTGCTAAAGAAAGCAATAGGCTGCTCCAATCCATTTGAATTTTCTTTAGTTAGCATTGCAAATATAGCATCATGACCTCCATAAGCATAAAGGATAAAATCCTTACTGAAATTTACGTTTAGGAGAGCAGGAGCTTCTGTTAAGGCCTCTTTGATAGCTTGGAAATTAACTCTCCCTTCTTTGGTCCAACTAAAGGCTGAACTCTTCTTTAACATGGCTGTCAAAGGCTTGAGTAAATCTGCAATGTTAGGCAAGAACCTCCTAACAAAATTAATCTTTCCTATGAAAGATTGGAGACTTTTCTTATGATGAGGCAATGGTAGTTCTAGGATGGCTGCAATTCTCTCAGGATCTACTGTGATCCCTTCTTTGGATACTACATATCCCAACAATTTTCCTTCATGGACTGCAAACACACATTTCTTGGGATTAAGAGATATCCCAAATTCTCTACACCTTTCAAAAATCTTCATCAAATGTTTGATGTGATCTACTACATGCTTTGAATAGATATTTATGTCATCCAAGTAGACCAACACAAACTTGTACATGAGGCTTTTAAAGGCCATATCCATTGCCTTTTGAAATGTAGCACCTGCATTTGACAAACCAAAGGGCATCTTTTGATAAGCCATGGTTCCCCACTTGGTTGTAAATGCAATCTTATATTGATCTTCTTCATTCACTAAGATCTGATTGTATCCTGAATAGCCATCCAATAATGAAAATTTCTCAGATCCAGAGACACATTGCAAGATTTTTTCCATGGAGGGCAATGGATGGTGGTCTTTTAATGAGGCTCTGTTAAGATCCCTGAAGTCAACACATAACCTCAGCTCCCCATTCTTCTTCCTGATAGGAACAAGGTTGGAAGCCCAACTAGTATGCTTGATGGGGTAGATGATACCACTTTCTATTAGTTTGAGTACTTCTTTATACATAAGTGGCTCAAGCTTAGGATTAATAGGCCTTTTCTTCTACCTCATTGGCTTGGCATTAGGTTCTAATTCAATGATGTGCTGAGAAAGAGTAGGATCAAAACCTTTGAGGTCTTCATACTACCATGTAAATACATCACTGAATTCTTTGAATAATTGGGTATAAGCTTGCTTTTCCAATTCAGTGTTCACTTTTCCAAATTGTAAGCTCTTACCTGGTTCCAACTCTAAGTCAACACAATGTTCCTGTTGGACTACCAGGCTAGCTTTGTTCTTCTTAATTTCATCATCTTTGTTGAAGATAGTCTCTAAGGTGACAAGACCTCTAGGCATCTTATTAGACTTAAGTTGTATCACTTGATCACCATAGTTTTGTGATAGCCTATCTTGATTGTGCTCTGAAAAAACATCTTCTTCAAACAACAATTGCAGAATTTGTTCATCATTGTCAAACACTTGCCAATTGACATCATTATCAGGAATAGAGGGTCTGACAATCACATTGATATGCTATTGATCTACCTCTTTTGAAATGCTATTTGGAATGTCATACCGAGATCCAACAGTAGCTAACCTATTTGCATTTTGATTTAGCTTCCTAGGGATAGCAGCAATATTGAAAGCACAAAAATCTTCAATTGCATCCCAAACTCTATGCTTGTATGCTTTCAAAGTGTCATACTTGGTTGCACTTATCCCTCTTACTTGGCTGATAACTAACTCACTGTCACCATAAACTTTTAAGGCTTTAAGCCCTCTTTTCCTAGCCCACTCTAGTCTATTGACTAGACTTTCATATTCTGCAGTATTGCTAGTGTAGGAGAAATTGAATCTTAAGGCAGTATAATGCCTTTCTCTTTTTGGGGACACTAGCATAGCACCACCACCAGAACCATGTCTACTTCTAGCTCCATCAACAAATAGCTCCCAAACCTGATTGTTTTGATCCTTTGAATCAATATTTTCTTTGAAAAGGCTTGGCTCTATAACTCCACTTTCTTGTATTAAATAAATTTCCAAACCAAAATCCCAAACAAGATTTTCTTCGGCCTCTGAAGCTCTTTCATCTAGAAAAAGATCAGGGATACTTTCTATCTTTGTGCTTGCTTCACTAATGGTTTGGAAGTCACTGTCATCAAATATAGGGCAATTTACATTGATGGTATTGGACACATGTGGTTCTATATGGTGTGCCACTAATGGTTCTGACTTAATGGTAACATTGGTCCCATACCTTGTATGAAATAGCATGTGAGACCAGTCGGAAGATAGGTAGCCTCCTATCTTGGTTGTAAACTCCCTTGACAAACATATGGCAAATAGGGCAGGGAGATCTATGATATATATATATCAAGGAGGATGGAAAAATTAGGACTAGCATGAAGGATCAGACTTGTATCCTTAGCCACACCTATAGTATTGACTAAGGACCCATCAAGTTGTGTAACCTTCTTTTGGAAGGGCTCATATTTTAGTCCTAATTGGTCAGCCACCTTCTTGGGCATTACAGTACTAGTAGCTCCACTATCTACCATACAATCATGCACTAAAGATTTTCCAATGATTAAAGATACATAAAAGGGAGGTGGCTTTGAATTCCTACCTTGTGTGGCATTGGCCTTGGAGTTGCTACTTGGAGCCTCCTTTTCTTGATCAGTGTTAACCAACACAAGCTTTGTAGCTTCTTTTGTAGGTTGAGGACTTGTCACCTCTGACATAGCCTTCTTCAAAATTTCAGGCTGTCCTGGAAGAGCTAAAGAGTCCCACATGGACATGGTGACATTCACATTCTTCATGTTGTCTACAATATTAAAAGGTGTCATAGTGTTTACTCTTTGTTGTGCTTTTGCAATGATGGGATCCACTTCTTTGGACTGTTGGCCTTATTTTCTTGTAATGGCAGGAGCCTCCTTAGGTGTGATGAGATCAACTTGCTATAGTGGCTCTACAGATGTAGTGGCTTTGGCATTGGAATCTGCTCTCTCCATTTCTTGAGCTCTCCTTTTTTCTCTCGTATAGGCAACAAAAGCAACTTCATCATTGACTCCATTGAAGTCTGGTTGCTCCCAATTGAAAAGAGCAGTCTCATTTTCTTGTGATTCTTTTTGAGGGACTGATCCACCGGATGAAGCCTCTAATTGAGCTTGTGAGGCATTTTGAACAATTACAGCTTGGTTCATCCATCCATTTGAACATGTAGCCTGATTGCGAGGATGATTACAAGGAAAGCACCATTCATTATCCATAGCCACATTATTTTGACTAGGAGCCATATCCCTAACTCGATTTGCAGAATTTAGAGGTGTAGGGTTATATGGTTGGAATGGTCTCTAATTAAAACTTTGTCTTTGTCCTTGATAGCCTCCTTGGTATGGTGGCCTATTGTGCTAATAAGGCTATCCTTGATTCTGATATTGTTGATTAGGACCTTGGCCTTGTGGTTGAAATGGTGGTCTGATTCCTTGACCTTGTTTCTTTAGATTTGTAATTTCTTTAGTTAAGGTCTGCAACAAGTTTGTCATTTCTTGATTACTCTTTCTTGACTATTCTTTATCTCTTGTAGCTCTTGAGAGAAACTTACTATTAGTTCCTAGCCACTAGTACTAGCTTGAGGTGCTAATATGGTGGGAATAGGGGTAAATGGGGGTACTTGGGTGGGTGCAATGGGTTGAAGGCTAGGAAAGATGGGCATTGGTGGCCTTCTAGCAATCATGCCTACTTGAATCAAACAATTTTTAGCTCTGACAACTATGTCAAAAGCTTGGGGTAAAGAAGTACCACCCATAGATTGGATCATGACAGAAATTTGACCATTCAAACTTTGTAAGTAATATAGAAAAGCATGGTCAACTGATGGTCTCACTGAGACTGGAATTCTATTCCATGTTTTGAGGAATCTACTATTGTAATCTATCATTTTCTCTTGAGGGTCTCTCTTAATGGTTGTCAACTGCTCTACCAAAGATAAGTTATCTGATTTATCCTCAAAATGCTTACTTAATGCATCTCCTAATTCATCCCATGAAGTAATGGAACCAACAGTTAGAGTTTTAAACCATTCAAGAGACTTACCTTTTCGAGAGGCTGCTAATAATTTTGTGGCCACATCTTCTTGAGTAATATTGTGTATGCTGCAGATGATGGTCACATCTCTTATGTGTTCAAAAGCAGTTGCATGCCCTTCACCTATGAAATCAGGTACACTCTTTAGTGCCACCAAGGGCACATCATGATGTTGAGAAAATACCAAGGGAATTCCTTGGTGGAATGGTGCAAAGGCAAACCGCCTAGCTATTGTAGGAGTTGGAATCTGAAGATTGACAACTATGTGGGCTGTATTTGCTGTTGGATTTGAATCCTCTTCTAGATCTCTGGTTAGAGATCTACCTCTTCTTTTGGAATGAAAGGGAGAAGGTCTCCCTTCTGAGGTATCAGGAGGTGTTGATTGAACTCTCCTTGCAGGGGATGTTCTTTTAGTTGACCTACCTTTATGACTTCCTTTTGAGGGAAACTCTAAAAATTGAGTAGGCTTTGAGCTGCTAGTCTCAATCTTTCTCATAAACCTTGAACAAGGTTGGCTTGGATCTTTGAAATCAGTGGAGACGCCAGATATACTTGATATAACTCTTCTAAAAGCTTGTATTACGTAATCTACATATCAGAGATAACATAATCTTTTGAACAATGAACTTCTTGTGTAGTCTCACCGGGCGTGCCAGAATTGTTATACACTAAGTTTGCACCGTTGGTTCAAGCTCTCATAGTCTTGATAACTCAGTATAACATGGGAATCATCTCCAAGTTGTGGGACCTATGCTAACTGAGATGAGACCTCCAGGTTCTAGGCTGGTTCCTCTTGGATAATCACCTTAATTTGCTTCTAGACAAGAAAAGTAAACTTTTGAGGGAAAGGGATAGAAGGAATGCTTGAAAAGGGAAATGACTTGAAAGCAAACTACCTACTAGGTGATACACAAAAATTAGGGTTTGGATCTCAGTATAGAAGATGAACTTAATGAACAAATTAGGTCTAGGAGGTCACAACTCACTTAATAGGCTTGCATAAGTGTTCATAGAAGGGTCTGCAACAGAAAGAGGCTATTCAAGGAAAAAGAGGATTTCACAAACAATAGCATTACTGCGGATTTAGACACAATTTATGACCTGCAAACAAACATTCATTTCTACAACTTGGCATAGGAATGAGACAAGATTGTTAGGGGGTTCAAGTATACCCACAAAAGCATTCACATCCAATCATCCACAATAACACACAATAGTTGCAGAAAGAGAGAGGGATCATGAACCCTAAGATATCACTGAAAACATCATATGCTTCGGTCCAATAAGAGATAATTCAAACAAGGAAGCATAGGGACATGAAGGATTGTCACAAAATACCTCTACAATGTTTTTATTATCAATGGGAACTTTAAAATTTTATAAGCCAGAGGGTAGAAATGATACCACAGATGACCCTTAAGAAAAGATGAATTTCTTCTAGAATTGTCCAACTCTGAGCTCAAAAGCTCCAAAAATACAATATATAGCAACTCAACTACATGCAGGCAGGAGTCAAAAACCTAACTAGGGTTACATGGTTTTTCAATACAATAATCAAACCCAAGCCCATCAAATCTAATCATAAATACATCTCTATAACACTATAGCCGATCAGATATCTCTTTGAGTGCCCCTCCCTCTACTTTACAATCAACCAGTAGACAAGCAACCCGGACTCATCTACGTCTCTACAAATTGGCCCACCATGAATGCTCAAATTGGTACTCTTAGAAAGCAAGAAATGACCTGTGATGGCTGTGTAGGTGTTCACATCATTTTCCCCAACTGCAACTATCTTGAGAACATCAATTTCATGTACCAATTCTGTCACAATTGACTACTAGATCAAAAACCCTAGCCGAAACCCTACAGGAATATATTCGAATTTAAATAATAATGGCTAACAGGTGGCACCATACTTTTCCTCCATCAACGACTGATGTTTAAATCTCAATCTCCTTTTAAAACATGACCGTCAGATCTTCCCTTTTATTGGGGAACCGTTCATCTGTAGAATTAACCTCAAGTTCACCTCGGGTTACCTTTTTCTCATTGGTCGCAGGACTGCTAATTATTTTAACTGACCCTAGTTAAGTCTAGCGAAGATGAAATAATCCTTTAGTCACTGATTTATTTAATGTTTTCTAACCCTAGGCCCATTCACCACTTGGCAATCCTTCATTCGCATTGACTGCCCCATCAGCAAAACACCTCGGCAAGCTTTGACAATGAACCCACTCAAACTAAGATTCCAATCTAATGGTGGGTACATGATCTCATGATCGCCGAATATTCCCTCAAATCATATGCCCACCATAGATCTTCATTAAGCCATGACCCCACTGACACATCGGTCCAACTGGAAGTCTTCATCAACACAAGGTAACCAATCACATTTGAGCAAGTCAGCATACCTGGCAACACGGTCCCATAGATTTTCTCTTTAATTTGACCAATCAAAAGATGGCATGTCATCCTGACCTGGCATTGGACCCATTAATAGGACCTAAACATTTGGCAAATCGAACGGTGGGCGCAAGATCACATGTGTCAAAAAAGGGCTATGCGAAGATATGCCAGCCGTTGATCTTCATCCTTCTGACATCCCGACAGAGATTCTGACATGGTCCCACTGACATGTCCTAGCTGTGTGGCCCTCGACCAGTGGAATTTGAACACATAAGCAATATGAGGACCCACCTGAGAAGACTCTAGCAACAAAGTGAAATCGACGGTCGACGCATAATCTCATGGCTCTGACACAACCCATGAGATCATGCACCAGTCGTAGGATCATCTGAACACAGTTTTCCAGGCCCGCTCTGACAAGGTTACACATCACAACCCTTAAGCCAATTATGAGCTTCCACATAGGATGACATGGCATCAAACCCACTAACACACTGTAGTGCTTCATACCTGGAAGATCGATGGCCATCACAAGATTGCATGTGTCAGAAGAACCCCTTGTGAATTCATGACAACCGTTGGATCTTCCTGACCGGGACGCCACTAAAGTGACCACCAAAAGACTTAGCGAATACGTGACTGAGGAAAGGCTAGCTATTTCACTGGGTCACGGGATGTTAAGACTTAACTGCCAAACATTTGGTGACTAAGAGAACCAATGTAGTCACTAAATTGTCGAATAAAAGGGGTAACCGCCGGAGAACTTAGAGAACCTGCAACCAACCAATGAGAATAAAGCGCACATGGGTTTTTGAGGACTTAATTGGCTGAGGTAAAGTAACATGAAAATAGAAACTGGCTTAGGGTTACTTAGGGTTTTTGGCACAACAGCTACATTTTCAAATATTTTGACCTGCAGACCACGGAATGAAACAAATTGCAGAGACCAGAAGGAAGGACATAAACCCATGAAATTTTCAGGGATGCTTGGCAAGGTGAAAATAGAGATTTTGGAATAGGTTTTAGCCAAATTTGCATGTATGTGGAAATTGGGGTAACAATACCTTCATATTCAAAATACTTCTCCATTTCAAAGATCCAGTGTAATAATTCATCTGAATTCAACTTTCAATCAGATTCTCGAGGATTGAAATGTTGTTTAGCATTCACACTTGTGAAATCTCTCAATAATATTTTTTCACCTTGTTCAATAACAGACACTTGTTCTTCTCCTTCTTCAGCTTCATCTTCACTAACATCGTCAATAGGTCCTCCTCTTCCTTAGATTATCTCAAGAGATTCAAGCCTAGCAAAAATTTGTCTTCACATATCCAACATAGTAGGATTAGTGCATCGATCCTTCCCCGAACCATTTTCACAACCCTCTACAATTGTAGATCAATTTGCAATCTGCCACCCTACAATAAATTCAACTAGGCCTTGCTAAAAACAAAACCTTTCTCTAATAACACTTCGTGTAGTACCAAGGTGGGAGATCCCCAAAGGAGATGCCCAACCTCACAGCTAAGAGTAACACAAAGAAGCAATAACACAAAAGTAGAGAGAGAATGCATGATCCAATATGTTTATTCAGAGTTCAAATAACATACATGTCAAGATGTTAGGCCTTCCTAGCTTGGACCTTATACAATGAAATGAAACTCAAATCCTAATATTGATCTGTCAAAGTCTCAGATCTTGGTTACTCTAACCTACTACTACCCCTTAATCATGAGACATAAAGTGATTACATATAGGTATCACCTTTATAGGTCGGCCAAGAAAGAAATACATTCCAAAAGAAGGAAACATGTACAAACAAATAAGTCTGTCCCAAAATGGATCAAAGATCCATGAAATGGAAACAATAAGATGTATGATCATAGGAAATGATCCATGGGAGATCCATGAATGACATTCTATGATCTCGATGGTCAAAATTCAAAGGTCAACAATCACACATTGAATCTCTAACTAGGTCCAAACAAGCAATGAACATGTTACTGAAAGATAATAAATACATAAAATCTCAAATAACCACGAACAAAAGTAGATGTAATCATAGGAAGATGATCCCAGAAAAGGTCTAGAATAAGACTTTACGATCACACATGCTATCTTGAATAAATGATGATCGGCTAGCACAATCTCTCCAACAAGTAAACAAGAACAAAATAACAAAGAACTATTTTTGGTTGATGCAAGATTGCTATGAACCCAAGATGCTTATGCATCAGAGATCCTATATTAGAGATGTCTAGCACTAGGTTGTAGGTCAAGGAGTTATTAACCCGTGTCATCATGGGAAAGAGGAGATAATTTGAAAATAGAGAGCGTGAGGACATCTTAGAATTCTTATGGAGAAATAATAAAGTGTTGCAAATAATTTTATAGAAATTTGTCTAATTAGTAAAAAAGGAAAAAAAATCCATAATTAATATGAATTTAAATATGATCTAGATTTGGCATTTAGAATACTAGTTCACAAATTAGTCCATAATCATTATATTCTAATAGGATTATAAGGTTGATTTTGATTGCTAAGGATGACTCTGCAACCCTAATAAATTTTCTTTTATTTGTGACCTTAACTTATGTGTCTTGTTTATTGTTTTTACCCTCTTTATCTAATATGTTTATATTTATTCTCTATTGATATCCGTAAAAACTAGTTGCATTCATAAATATTATTTTATTTTGTCGCACGTTCTATTTGTGAGATGTTGAAGCCTTGATAAATGAATTTTTAAGGTCAACAATATCATAAACAATTCAAACACCTAAAAAAAGATTATGTAGAGTTGGGATTATTTTAGCGACTTAATTAAATGTATGGATGTGAATGATATTTAAATTTCTTATTTTATTTTTTTGGACAATAAGAATGAATGCATGGAACGCCTTTAAATACAAGAAAACCACACTTTTAAGTGTGAAATTGTATTTAGTTGGTTATAAATGGTAAAGTTAAAGATGAGAAATTGGTCAAAACTGAATTTAATAGATAACATTATTATGAGATAAGTCGTTAATGAAAATGAGGATGATCATGTTAACTACTTTATGAGTGGATAATGGAAATGTTAATGGTGTGTAAATATGGAAATAAGTAGTAAGTGTACAAAGAGATACCTGATAGAGTGAGGAATTAACATAAGGCATTGGACCAAATTTTAGACAACAATATGACATTGGAGAATATATCTGTATAGAAAAATATTTTCCAAAAAGTTAAATATTCTAAAAATTTCATTATTGCAACCTTATAGTATACCTACACCACCTCCACATTAGAAACCAAGTATGGAAGATTGTTACAACTTAGAATTCTATATTAGTTCCATCTAGATTTGACCTTTACTCTACACATTGAGAATTCGATGTTTTAACCAATTAAGCTCAACCCCTCCAACTTATTTTTTATCAAAATATTTGAAAGATGAATACATAATTTACACCTATATGAAGTAAATATTTATTGAAAATATTATCATTGTAAATACTATAAATTTTACTATCAATAATTATATAACTATTATATGCACTATATCTAAAGATTTGTGGAACTCATAAGAATTCATCTAGTTGGTATAAACAATCGATTATTTTTGGGGGCTTAAATTTTGGTTACTTTCTTAGCTACTTTTACCCAAAAATCAAACAACAAGGGTCGCTAGTTGTAGTGCCTCAAATTTTTGGATCGAGGGTAGAGTGGAATTATTTATTCTAGACCCAAGTTAGCTATTATTTTGGGATGTAAAGAAATCATGGTAAACCCCTAAAAAGGGTTGATAGATAAGTGGCTTTGTAATGTGAATTATTTATTAGATTGTAATTTTCAATTTAGTAGATAATTAGAGAAAGTGAATGACTATTTCTCCATGAATGTAGCCCACATTGGGCTAACCATGTTAAATCTATGTGTTATTATGAATTTTTGGTTTTACCTCTTTTTTATGCATTATATATGATATTGTTTATTATTGAAGTATTTGTAAATGATACCATAGATTCTAGTCATGAATATGGTAATACCAAACCTCCTATTGTACACACAAAAGTAGTGCACTTCTATGAATCCTTACAATCAAGAACACTCAAGAATAAGGTCTCAAAAATTGATCCATAGCTCTCTATGTATGGAGTTGCAAGATTTGTGAAATTGCTCTCAGCTAGAGCTAATAAGCTAATGACCTTGCTAGTCAACCACACAATGAGAGATTCAAGTGAAGACAAGGGAAATAATGCCAATATCCCCAAAGAATCAAATGAAATGCAAGCTAATCTATGAAAATGAAAGTACAAACTAGGCTATGAAAGGGAACTAAAAGTCTTACAATCCCTCCTAATTAAACTATGTGAGATTAATCTATAGCATAAAGAAATATAAACTATGAATGCCATGGTAATGAAACTACTCTGCAAGAGTGAAAGCTATGAAAGCATGTAAATATGAGATCCAAGAATGCTCCAAATATTCAAAAGCTCCAAAGTTACCTAGAAAACCTGCAGCATAACATTAGCATAAAAATGAATGGATATGCAAATGAGGAAGAGAGCTCTTCTTTTATAGGAAATGAAAAAGAATGGACCATGAAGATTAAGAGGCAAAACATTTAATCAATGGTGGAGCATCAAAGAGGAGCAATCCATGTGCACAAGTATCCTCCAATGAGAAAATAAGAGTTGACTTTTGTGTCCATATGAGACAAAAAGTGTTTTTTCCCTTTTTTATAAAATAGGAATAATGCTTTATTTGTGCAACTTAGGATAAAGGAAAAGTGGGGCTTTTTATTTAATAAAAGGGGAGGAAATATTCCTTTTAAATAAATAAAAATTTAGGATAAAATGGTTAGCCCAAGGCAAATAATCAAAAATGATAAAACAAGATTTGATCAAGGAAATTGATATTGAGCTGAAAATGTTGATTTTTGAAAATATTGATTCAGGGATTTGATAAATTGCTGAATGGGAGCCCAAAGTCTAGGTGACCATTTTAGGGTGCATACATTTGCCCCTCTTTGACTAATGTGTGATCATTTTGGGAACACATGCAGTCAAAGAAGAATTGAAATGTGAGTTCATTTTGGGATCACAAAACAACTCAGACGTGTTCATTTTGGGAACACACCAGGACAAAGATAAGCAAAAAGCTGAAAGACAAGACCAACACCATCATTGTTAGGTGAAAATCAAGCCTTAGAAAAAACTATTGCCATCACTGCTAGGCAATAATCAAGTCTGAAAAATAGGAGATAAAAATTGAAAGACAAAATCACCACCATCGCTGCTAGGTGATAATCAAGTCCAAAAATAACAATCTCAAGCTGAGCTGAATGATAAAGCTGAATCAAAGATTAAAGCTGATAGGTACTGCCCCCTCGGAATTGAAATTGAAATTAGGTAGAGGAGAAAAATAAATTGATAAACTTGATCAAAGCACTAGAAATCAGAGTCGAAGAATAGTACAATAGGATAACCATCAAGCAGTGAAGACATGCCCCAGGTTGACTAGGTTTGACTGGGAAAGATATAGGATAAAAATGAAGTCAAAACCTTAGAGAAATGAAGTGAGTGATAATGAATGATAGACTAGGAGTTTGAAAGAGATGGGGGTGAAGAAATGAAGGTGCCCCAACAAAGATCGAAGGATTAGGCCTCAAATGGTCAGCCAACTCTGTGGATGAGGATGAAATTTTGAAATGTGATTTTGACTATCAAGATGAACTCAAATTTTGATTTCGAGTCTAAAAATGGATCCAAGATGTCAAAATTAGCTAAGGGTGCAATTTTCATGTAATTTCGAGGAGTTTTGAAAATTAGGTCAAAAAGTCAAAATGCTATATAAGGGGCAAAAGTGTCATTTTCAAAATCATTTGTCATTTAGCTATTTGAGAATTTCGAGAGCTTAGAGAGAGAAAATGGCCCAACAAGTAGTGATTCCCATCCACAGGCATCGGTTTGAGCACAGTCAGTTGCACAACCGACCTCCACACTATGCTGCCTCGGTGAGTTTTCAGAAAAACTTCACCTTTTTTTGAGTCATTAATGAGCATTTAAGATATTTAGCACATTTTTTTCAAAAATTTTCAAATTTAAAAATCTCAATTTTAAGAACTGGGTGATATATCGTGCGATACTTTAGAAGTATCATGCCCTTTAGAGAGAAACATCGCATGATACTTTGTGGGTCCCAGATGTATCGCACGTGCGTAGACACTAGTATCAAATGATAACTGGAAAACTATCATGGGATACCTAGTGAAGTATCACACAATCAAAGGTATATCACATTACTATAGGGAGAAGTATCGCACGATACTTGTTCCAAAAGCAGTATTGCCCAAGTTAAAAATTTGATATTTTTAAGTATTTTTGAGCAAAAAATGACATGGGTCTAGACAATTTTACATTGTATATGTCTTATACTAATTTTTAGGCATTCATCATGATATGTACTGACATCTAGCTTGGTTCAATGGTTTGCAGGAGCACTTTTTGGTGTTACTCATCAGAGCGCCGAAGGTGGTGGGATTGAGATGCATCCAAGATCTAGATGATCCGGGTGAGGCTGATAGCCAAGTGATGGGATTCCGATACTTATTGCAGTTCCCATATATCTGAGCTGATCACGGTCTACTGAGAGCCTTGGCCGAGTGATGGCATAGTGAGCATAACACCTTTCACTTCCCACTGGAGAGGCATCCATCACATTAGAGGATGTCTATAGGATTCTCAGAGTACCATGCCATGGCGAGCCTGTAAGTATAATCATGCTTAAAGATATAATCATTTAAGTGTAATGTTTCCATATGATGAAAACTAACATGACTATTTTCTTGTATAGGTATACTATGATCAAGATGCCACTGAGGGCCAACATGCTATCCAGGGCATGTTTCAGGATGTCACTATCATTGACAGACACATCAGCTGGGAGCGACTGATTAATGATTTTGGCAGAGACTTCCCAGTGCCATGCATTGTGGCCTCTATCATCTCATAGGTTCTGATGACTAATCATAGTAAGAAGGGATTCCCTCTCGAATGGGGCAGACTACTAGTTGACTTGGTAGGCAGACCTTGGTGCATGGCATGGGGACCTGCCATACTTGCAAAGATGTATCATGAGTTACATGAGATCATCTACAGGGATGGTT
Source organism: Chamaecyparis obtusa (assembly GCA_027943335.1). Lineage (NCBI taxonomy): Eukaryota > Viridiplantae > Streptophyta > Pinopsida > Cupressales > Cupressaceae > Chamaecyparis > Chamaecyparis obtusa. Next base: position 218,482 of record BSBK01011681.1, on the reverse strand, counting down.
GAACATGAGCTTGCGGTGCCATCCTGGCATAGGTGTGGGCTTGGGAGCACATCATTGTGGTGCGCCCTAGGGTTCAACCGAGAGAGTGGAGATATCATTACATATACAGGTACAAAGGATTTATATCATATTCCCATATTGGGGATGTGACATACTACTGATGGATCTTGGATGAGATGACCTCCTTCACATGGAGGCCATACAGCGAGGTTGAGTCTTGGGGTGATGCAGAGGACAAGATGAGCTACATGTTATGCAACTGGCCATTAGTAGGATGACATGCAAAGATAGTTGAGAGATTCTACATCACTCGGGTATGGTGACAGTTCAGGTGGAAGCAGCAGGTCTTGGTAGAGACCACCACTTATGCGAGGTCTAGGGATGAGGAGGGACATGGGTGGCTACCCATGTTAGACCATCAGCTAGCCATTGCGGAGATAGATGGCATTAGGAGGGAGCCTTGGGAGTACCTTCCTAATATGGATGATGCAGGATCTGATGCAGCATATAGGGCTGAGTGGTGGAGGGCACCATTTCCTCATTTCATAGTACCTGATGCTCCGATAGAAGTGAAGGGTGTGGATGGGGATGATAGGGGAGACAGAGGAGATAGAGGGAGAGGGGGAGGGAGAGGGATGGAGAGAGGTGAGGGCTCTAGATCAAGTGGCCAGAAATGGTCATGGGGATAGCGATCGGTGACTCTGGAGGATGAGGTGAGACCAACTCACTGATAGGTAGAGGTACAATAAGATCAGCCTACGAGAGGGGAGGACCTGAGAGCCAGGATATAGGCTCTAGAGGTTGAGATATAGTAGCTAAGGATCACCATAGTAGTGAGAGATTAGTAGCTAGCTGATTTGAGGGTAGAGAGAGATCGACAGATTATGGATCTCAAGGTAGAGATAGCATGCCGGGAGAGGGTGGCATAGGTAGATGTAGCAGAGATCCAGAGAGAGATAGCACGAGCTACCTATTATCATGGACTCTACCTACAGGCTATGCCAGAGGATCAAAGAGCACCATCTTACTCTTAGAGGGCAGGCAGATTGGACATGGTACTAGATGCAGCACCACCTCCCCCACCACCAAGTCCATGTGATGGGGATAGTGAGTCCTAGGTTTAGGCTTAGGTTTAGATGTCCTAGACATATCCTAAGACTTTGTGATCTAGATTTTGGGATCTCATATTGTATATTGTATGATGACATTGTTATATATATGAGATTACTGGATGTTCGATATATCTTGTGTTTATGTCTCACTTGTGATGGATGTATCAGTTTATGTATTGTCATGTCATTTTTTTCAAAATGTATGTTATAAATGCTCATGTATATTCTCTCTCATAGATGTATGATTGATTCTCATGTGTATGATATAGACTCATGTTTCTGAAAATGACATTTTTGAGATATAGATATGATGATATGATTAACCCCTTGTAATGATAGGAATAGGTCGTGATGAAAGGAGTGAAAGACATGATCGAGAAAAGGGAAGATGAGTGTAGTTGACCGATAGGTCCACGTAAGATGAAAAGGAGAGCTCTCTCCATATGAAAGATGCAAAACTAATCTAACATGACCCTAAAAATGCAAGCTACTATGAAAAGTGGTAGACTTTCAAGGTCACAACACTTATAGACATCTAATTATCATCATCAAGATTTTATTGGTAGTGTCATAAGATCATACAATACACACTAGTATGACTACGGGTATATGAATATGATCTATATCAGATAAAATGTGGGAATCCCACCTAGGCACCAAAGACATGTAGGTCAAGATGACTAGTGCAGTGAGATTACCTAAGCTTACTATAGCAAGATTATTCTTGTACCAAGACACATGAAAGTCAGGGTAGCTATAAGCATGCACTCACAAAATAGTCAAGGATAATACCTTATCAATCCCTCATGTCAAGTAGGACCAGCATACATGCTCATGATAGTTAGGATCAACAAAATATACCCACAAGTAGATAAAGAAATAAAACATGTTCTCATACCCTCAGTCTTCTAGCTATGCATCATTGAAAACTTCTCAGGGAGAGACCACTCATCAAAGAAATTCTCATAGATAGCACACAAAGAAAAATAAAGTCAACATATCTCAATCGAGTTGATTGTTTAAGTGCGTGTGTGTTGGTCATAGAGTCAAACTTTGAGTATCAAATTTTATAATGAGTGATATAACATCATACTTAGACTGGTGGGTAGGACATCTGATAAGTGTTGAGAAACACTCGACGCTATGGTAGTGTTAAAAAAAATAGTTTTGGGTAGTGTTGAAAAACACCTATTTGTGAAATGCCCCAAGAGACACATGCACCTAAAGGACCTATGCCAACAGGTATGTCCCCTAGACAAAAATAAAGACCAATTCCAGACTAAGTCAAATAAGGTCAAGGCATGATGGAGAATGGCTAAGGGTTGAGGACACATGCTAAGAGACAAGGGTGCAAAGGCCTCAAGTAGCACCTGTTTCCAGGTTTTCACCACTTGGAGATTTTTTCATTTTTCAATTTTTTTGTATTTTTGCTACCAAGGCACCTATTTCCAGGTTTTCACCAAGGCACTTTTTCTATTTTTTTTTAATTTTTAATTTTTTTAATTTTTTTTTTTTTTTGGATGAGACATCAAAGTTCCTATTGCTAGGTTTTCACTAGGATGCTCTTTTTTTAGGACTTTATATGCTTTTTAGGATTTTTTCAGCATCATATATGAATTTTTTTGGAATTTTTTCAAGATCATAAAATATGTACAAAGGATGCCCCCAGACAGAATAGGCATCATGGATAGAACTTCTTGAGGTGAAAAAAATTAATAGGATCAGGGAGTTGTTCCCCCTGTTCATCAGATAGTAAGTAAGTACCTGTTCCAAAAGCAACAGTAATAATGTATGGTCCAAGCTAATTAGGTTCAAATTTTCCCTTTTGTTCTCAATGTTGTTGGTTCTTAGGATTCTCACGTAGGACAAGATCTCCTACTTGGAATTCTCTAGGGTGAACCTTCTTGTTGAATGCTTTGGACATATGCTTTTGGTAGACTCTCATGTGATCAAAAGATGTTCTACGTTTCTCATCAAGAAGTTCCAATTCTTGCAATCTCATGGCACGATAATCTTCATCTGTAATCAAACCTTTGAGAGAGACTCTAAGTGAGGGAATCTCAACTTCTAAAGGTAATACTACATCAGCACCATAGGTGAGGGCAAAAGGAGTAGCCCTTGTGGGAGTACGAATACTCATTCTATAGGCCCATAAGGCTAGATTGATTTGTAAGTGCCAGTCTCGACCATTCTTGTGAACTATTTTATGGAGAATCTTAAGAATGGTTTTATTAGAGGCCTCTACTTGTCCATTTACTTGTGGGAAGTAAATGGAGGACCAATGTTGTTTTATCTTGAATTTCTTGCAAAGGTGTGTAAGGTCCTTGTTTTTAAACTGACCTCCATTGTCATTGATTATCTCATAAGGTATCCCAAATTGACAAATGATGTGATTCATTATGAACAAAGAGATTGTCTTTCCTAAAGCAACAGATAGTGGGACGACTTCTACCCATTTGGTAAAGTAGTTAGTAGCAGTAATAATGAATTTATGTCCACCTGATGAGTTGGGATGAATCTTCCCAACAAGGTCAAAGGCCCAGTGCTGAAATGGCCAATGAGAAATAGAAGGAATAAGCTCCCTACTTGGAGCATGAATCAGGTTTCCATGTTTCTGACACTTTTCACATGATTTGGAAAAAGATATAGCATCTATCTGCATTTTGGGCCAATAGTACCCTACCCTAAGCAACCTTCGGGCCATGGCAAGACCATTGGAATGTCCTCCACAAATGCCCTTGTGGATGTCAACTAACGCTTGGTCAGACTCATCCTTTTCCAAGCACCTAAGAAGTGTCCCATCTAAACCCCTCCTATACAGATCACTAGAGATAAGGGTATGGTGAGAGGCATTATAGACAAGGTTTCTTCTTTCAGAGCGATTAAAGGTTTCAAGGATGATGCCATCATGGAGGTATGAGTAAATCACACCATAGTGGGAAGACTTATGAGTGACCAAGGTACAAATGACATGGCTTTCAGAGGAGTCAAAGATGGGATGATGTAGCTCTTCCACCAGGAATTCAAATCTTGATTCGTGTTGTTCCAACTGAAGGAGTGAAGGTAGTGTAGCCATAGCATCTATAGCCTTGTTTTCTGCTCTAGGGACCTATTGAAATGTCACAAATGTGAAGTAACATTGCAATGAATCAACCATCTTTTTGTAAGGGATCATCTTATCATCCTTAGTTTGGTATTCTTCATTTACTTAGTTGATTATCAATTGCAAATCCCCAAAGACATGTAACTCTTTTATATTCCACTCAATAGCCATCTTAAGTCCATTGGTGAGAGCCTCATATTCTGCAATATTATTTGTGCATGGGAATAGAAGTTTGTAAGACTTAGGTATGTTGCACCCATGAGGAGAACTAAACAATACTCCAGCTCCTAATCCATTTTGCATATTTGAACCATCAAAGAACATTTTCCAAGTACATGTGGTCATGTACATTATGTGCTCATCTGGGAATTCTACTTGAATAGGCATGCTGTCCTTGACTAGGAAATCAACAAGTTGATCTACAATAGCTTGCCCCTTTATAGCCTTACGCTCAATGTACTCTATATCAAATTATGACAAAACCATCATCCACTTAGCGAGTCTACCTGTGAGAGCAGCCTTACCAAGAAAATACTTAAGAGGATCAATTTTTGCAACGAAATGTATAGTATGGGAAAGCATGTAGTGTCGCAACTTTTGGGAAACAAACACTACCACAAGACAAGACTTTTCAATACTATTATAATTGATCTCATAAGATACTAGAGTACGGCTAATGTAGTAGATGGCTCTTTCCTTCCCAGTATCATCAAGTTGAGCCAACAATGCCCCCAAGGCAAATTCTGTTGTTGAGATGTACGAAATTAATGGTTTTCCTGGGATAGGAGGCATTAAAATTGGAGGATTAGCCAAGTATTCCTTTATTTGATTGAGGCTCTTTTAACAATCCTCATTCTAGGCACATGTGGTTCCTTTATGCAATGTCTTGTTGAATGGTTGTGCTCTATTTGCAAGCTGTGAAATAAACCTCCATATGGATTGGAGTCATCCTTGAAGACTTCTCATCTGAATAATGTTCTTAGGAGGAGGCATGTTTAATATAGCTTGAACCTTTTCAGGATCCACCTCTATTCCTTTGGCTAAAATTATAAATCCTAGAATTTTACTTGAGGTAACCCCAAAGGCACACTTTTTTGGATTCAATCTTAACTGAAGCTACTCCATTTGATCTAGAATTACTTCCAAATCTTCTAGGTGTGTATCCCTTTCCTTAGACTTGGCCAAGGTATCATACACATAATCCTACATGTTTTTATGCATCATATCATGAAATATTGTGGTCATAGCTCTTTGGTATGTGGCTCCTGCATTTTTTAATCCAAATGGCATGGTGTTCCAACAATTGGTTCCCCATGCACATGTGAAGGCTATCTTTTCTTGATCCTCAGGAGCTATTTTTATTTGGTTATAACTGGAAAAACCATCCATTAAAGAGTATATCTCATAGCCTTCAGTCAAATCCACTATCATGTCTATGGTAGGGAGTGGAAAGTCATCCTTTGGGCAAGCTTTGTTAAGATCTCTGAAGTCTGTGCATACACAAATGGACCCATCATGGTTTGAAACTGGAACAATATTTGAGATCCACTCGGCATAGTCGATAGCTCTAATAAATCCTGCTCCTAAGAGCTTTTCTAATTCAGCCTTAACAAGGAGAGCTATGTGACGATGCATTTTCCTCAACTTCTATTTTGCTAGTTTAATTCCTGGAGCTATAGATAAGTGATGCATAATAAGATTAGTTTCAAGCCCTGGCATGTCTGAATAAGTCCAAGAAAAATTGATTTTCTTCTTTTGTAAGAATGGTTATACACTAAGTTTGCACCCTTGTTTCAAGCTCTCATAGTCTTGATAACCTAGTATAACGCGGGAATCATCTCCAGGTTGTGGGACCTATGCTAACTGAGATGATACCTCCAGGTTCTAGGCTGGTTCCTCTTGGATAATCATCTTAATTTGCTTCTAGACATGAAAGTAAAACTTGAGGGGAAAAGGGATAGAAGGAATGCTTAAAAGTAAAAATGCTTGAAAGAGAACTACCTACTAGGTGATACACCAAAATTAGGGTATGAATTGCAGCATAGAGGGATATAACCAATGAAAGGCTTAGGTCTAGTAGGTCACAACTTACTAAATAGGCTTGCATAAGTGTTTCATAGGAGAGCCTGAACATAAGACACAACCTATGACTTGTAAGCAGACATTCACTTCTACAACTCGGTGTAGGATTGAGACAAGACTGTTAGGGGGGCTGAAGTATACCCACAAAAACATCTAAATCAGATCAAACACAATAACACACACAATTACAAAAAGTAAGAGGGATCAGGAACCCTAAGTTGCCATTGAAAACATGCATAGACTTCAATTCATTAAGAGATGATCCAAACAAGGAAGCATAGGGACATGAAGAATTGTCACAAAATACCTCTGCAATGTTTGAATAATTAATGGGAGATTACAAAGAGTAGAAGACAAGAGGGTAGAGAAGATACCACTGATAGCCTTCTGAGAAAGGATGACTTTCTTTCAAAAGTGGACTCTCTCCTTTACAAAATGTGAACTCTGAGCTCTAAAGCTCCAAAAATTAACTATATGCATCTCCTATTTGGCACACAAGCTGGAGTGAAAACCTAATTAGGGTTACATAATTCTGCATATAATAATCAAACCCTAACTACCTTTTTGACCCAATTACATTCTGAAAATATTCTAGTTGATCAGATATGTCTATATCCTTGCATGTACATTTCTTTATTGAGTCCACCTGCAGAAACAACTAACTTGATCCAACTACCCACCTGCAACTCCACTAAGCCATGAAGGCTCACAATCTGATCTTATTTCCCTGGGTAACAGTACCATTCAAAAGGTGGCCCCAGCTCTTTCTAGCACCTCCTGTCGTAAAAACACAACAAAGGACCCTGCAGATGCCGGCCAACAGTCACCTCTATCATCTTTACAACCACAACTATCCTAAGAATTTAATTCCTGAGCTACCCGACATCGTGCATGGCCGAAAGGAGCAAAAACCCTAGCAAAAAAAACCTTCACAGGAAATTTAAATTTAAATTATAACGGTTAGCCAGTCATTTTAAAATGTGTCTGTCGATATCTAATGTTTCCTGGAAGATGGATGGCTTAGATCATCCTGAGAACAGTCACAAAACCCCTTGAAAATTCAAAATCGGCATTGGCAATACGAGGACCAATGAAAAATTAGCACGTCGGCACACTTGTCAGCTTGGACCCACTTTGATTTTTTGTCTTCTTAAGTCACAAAGAACTCTTTAAACCCTGGGCCCAGACTTGCCACTTGTCACTCTTTTATTCATTCTGACCACTTTGTAGGCATACACCTTGGCACCTCTCTGACATCGGACCCACTAAGAGCTAGATTCCAATCTAACGATGGGTGCATGATCTCATATGTTTTGAATATTCTTTTAGAACATGCACCATCCGTAGATACTTTTAGAACTGGGACCCCACTGACACACGGGTCCACCTACAAATCCTCATCAACACACAACAACCAATCATATTTGAGCAAGTCAGCAACACACGGCACTGGCCCCACCTGACATCTACCTTTACTTTGGCCAATAAGAAGACAACATGTCACCTTGACTTGGCATTGGACCCACTGACAAGACCTAAACACTTGGAAAATCTAACGGTTAGCGCATGATCTCATGTGTTAGAAAACCTTTTTGCAAAGATACGCCAGCCATCGATCCTCATCCCTCTGACATTCCTGTAGAGACTTTGACACGGCCCCACTGACAAATCTTAGTGATCACTATGTGGACCAATAGAAGATTAGCACATCAGCAAATGAGGACCCACCCACAAGGCTCTAACAACAAAGTGAAATCGATGGTTGGTGCATGATCTCATGGCTCTAAGACAACCCATGAGATTATGCACCAGCCGTAGGATTAGAAGGAACATAGTCTATTGGGCCGACTCTGACAAGGTTACACATCACAACCTTCAGTCACTTAGGAGCTTCCACATAGGATGATGTGGCAATGGACCCACACAAGTTTGAAGCACAACACACTTGGAAGAATCAACGGTTGTCGCAAGGTTGCAAGCCTCTGACAAACCCTTCGTGAACTTACGATGACCATTGATCTTTGCTGGACTGGGAACCCACAAATTTGAGATCGCCAAAAATTTAGCGATTAAGTGACAAATGGAAATAATAAGTTGTTCGCTAAGTCTCTAACAACTGAGACTTAACCGCTGAACATTGAGATATTATGTGAACAATGCAGTCGCCAATTCACCGAACAAGAAAGATAACTACCAGAAGACTTAGAGAAATGACGATTGAAGGGAATAAAGCGCACGTGGAAATTTTTGGAACTTAAGTGGCTAATAAAGAAATAGTGAATTATAACAAGGCTTAGGGTTTTTTGAGGGTCTGGCCTATAAAGGCTAGTTTTATGAAATTTTTAAGGACTTTTCACCTAGCCAGGGACCTAAAAATAGTTGCAGAGACCAGGGGGAAATAGATAAAGCCATGAAATTTTTTGGAGCTTCTCACAGGACTAAGAAGATGAAGGTCTGACATAAAAACCAAGGCCAAATTTGAATGGAAGGAAAATTAGGGCAACATTTTGGCAATTTTTGTTGGATGTCAACCTGCTAGACATGGAAAACCAGTGGCCTGAAAGTAGTCCATTGGGCATGGGGCATACAAGAACACAAAAAATCAATAGAGAGACACAACCTATACATGAGAACTTCTTGGAAAATAGAGGAACTAACCTAGAAAGTAGGGAAAGAGAAAATAGGGGAAATATTTACAGAGATTTACAAGGAAGGACTAACCTCAAAAAAGGGCTTCAAATGGAAACCATTGACTGATATAGGCAAGGGAACTCCTTCAAGATTTGATAGATGGAAATCATTGTATTCCTTGCACTCTGTGATAAAAAATGGTCCACCCCAGAATGAATCAAATTTTGTATGTCTGCCAGGCCTTGATTTGAATTCATCCCATTTGAGGACTACATCCCCAACTTTGAAATTTCTGATCCTGGCTCTTTTATCAAAGCTTTTCTTTGTTTGGATCTGATGGAATTCCATATCCTACATTGATTTGTTTTTGAGTTCTTCTAACTCCATCAACTAAGCATATTTGATTTGCAAGGGATCTCCTTCATCAAATAGGGCATACTAAGTAGCGAAGTCCAGAGCTGGCAATTCAGTTGAGATAGACAACTTGGCCTCTTTTCCATACACCAACATGAATGTGGAATTACCAATGATCTTCTTTGGGGTAATTTTATCTAACCATAATGCAGACCTGAGTTTAGTATGCCAATCCCTCTAATTATCTTGGAGAATCCTCTTGACTATCCTAATCAAGTTCTTGTTTGTTGATTCTGCTAAGCCATTGCCTTGGGGGTAGTAATTGGAACTAGTATTCAGATAAATGCCATTTTTGATTGCCCACTCTAAGAATTTGAGGCCTGTGAATGCCAATGCATTATCTAAAATTATAGAATCTGGAATGCCAAATTTGTGAATTATGTCATCATAAAAACTTAAGACAACACTCTCATTTTATTCTTTTAAAGCAATTTCTTCTATCCATCTAGTGAAGTAATCTATTGTAGTGATTATCCATTTATGGCCTACACTAGATGGAGGATTAATCATTCCAATGAAATCTATGCCCCACTTCATGAAGGGTTGCTCTATTCTAATTGGTTGTAGGGGCAAGGCTGCAAGCATTTTTTTTCTTGCAAACATGGCACACTTGATGCATTTTCTCACATACTCATGACTATCCTTAAAGATAGATGGCTAGTAGTATCTAGCCCTCATGATTTTAAAAGCAATAGTCCTAGGAGAGAAATGACCTCCAGAAGGTCCATCATGAAACTCAAATAGAACATCAGTTATCTTTTCTGAATCAATGCATCTTAAAAGGACACCATTGTGATCCTTTCTAAAAAGAACTTCATCTATTAGCACAAAAGGAATAGATTGCAATCTATAATATCTTCTTTTTCCTAAATCCAAACCTGTAGGACATTGTCCTATCTTCAAATAATTGATCATATTAGGCAACGAGCTTGTTGCCTTGGCTTGTTCTTCTATAGAATGCACCACTAGAGATGTATCTATTTGCTCTGATTTCTTTGAACTTTCATCCGATGCCAAATGCTCACAAAGACCTCTCCCTCTAACCAGCTTGGTAGTTTGAATATCTATGTCATATTACATCACCTTGGTGATCCAACCAGCTCTTTTCTCATTTAGGTCCTTAGAAAGCAAAAATTCTTTGACACTTGGATGAGTAACTTTTAAATGTACCTTGCTATGAGTCAAAAAATACCTAAAATTTTTAAGGCTCTTCACCACAACAAGTACATGTTTTTCTACAAAAGAGTATCTATGTTCGTACTCCTCTAAACCTTTGCTAAAGAAAGCAATGGGTTGCTCCAATCCATCTAAATTTTCTTGAGTCAGCATTGCAGATATAGCATCATGACCTCCATAAGCATAAAGGATAAAATCCTTACTAAAATTTGGGTTTAGGAGAGTAGAGGCTTCTGTTAAGGCCTCTTTGATAGCCTGGAAATTGGATATCCCTTCCTTAGTCCAACTAAAAGCTAAACTCTTTTTCAACATGCTTGTCAAAGGCTTAAGTAAGTCTGCAATGTTAGGCAAGAACCTTCTAAAAAAATTAATCTTTCCTATGAAAGATTGGAGACTTTTCTTATGATGTGGCAATGGTAGCTCTAAGATGGCTACAATTCTCTCAAGATCTACTATGATCCCTTCTTTGGATACTACATATCCCAACAATTTTCCTTCATGAACTACAAACACACATTTCTTGGGATTAAGAGATATCCCAAATTCTCTACACCTTTCAAAAATCTTCCTCAAATGTTTGATGTAATCTACTACATGTTTTGAATAGACAGTTATGTCATCTAAATAGACCAATACACACTTGTACATGAAGCTTTTAAAGGCCATATCCATTGCCTTTTGAAATGTAGCACTTGCATTTGACAAACCAAAGGGCATCTTTTGATAAGCCATGGTTCCCCACTTGGTTGTAAATGCAGTTTTATATTGATCCTCTTCATTTACTAGGATCTAATTGTATCCTGAATAGCCATCCAATAATGAAAATCTCTCTGATCCAGAGACACATTCTAAGATTTGTTCCATAAAGGGCAATGGATGGTGGTCCTTTAATGAGGCCCTGTTAAGATCCCTAAAGTCAACACATAACCTCAGCTCTCCATTCTTCTTCCTAACTGGAACAAGGTTGGAAACCCAACTAGTATGCTTAATGGGGTAGATGATACCACTTTCTATTAGTTTGAGTACTTCTTTATGCATAAGTGGCTCAAGCTTGGGATTAAAAGGCCTTTGCTTTTGCCTCACTGGTTTGGCGTTAGGTTCTAATTCAATGGTGTGCTGGGTGAGGGCTAGATCAAAACCCTTGAGGTCTTCATATTGCCATGCAAACACATCATTGAATTCTTTGAATAACTAAGTTTAAGCTTGCTTTTCCAAATTAGTGTTTACCTTCCCAAATTGTAAGCTCTTACCTGGCTCCAACTCTAATTTAACACAATGTTCCTGTTGAAATACTAGGCCAGCTTTACTTCTCTTAACTTCATCATGCTTGTTGAAGACAGCCTCTAAGGTAACAAGACCTCTAGGCATCTTATTGGACTTGAGTTGTATCACTTGATCACTATAGTTTTGTGATAGCCTATCTTGATTATGCTCTGAAAAAACATCTTCTTTAAACAAGAACTGTAGAATTTGTTCACCATTGTCAAACACTTGCCAATTGACATCATTATCAAGAATAGAGGGTCTGACAATCACTTTGATATGTTGTTGATCTATTTCTTTTGAAATGCTATTTGGAATATCAAACTGAGATCCAACAACAGCTAATCTATCTGCATTTTGATTTAGCTTCCTAGGGATAGCAACAATATTGAAAGCACAAAAATCTTTAATTGCATCCCAAACTCTATGTTTGTATGCTTTCAAAGTGTCATTCTTGGTTGCACTTATCCCTCTCACTTGGCTGACAACTAACTCACTGTCACCATAAAATTTTAAGGCCTTAAGCCCTCTTTTTCTAGCCCACTCTAGCCCATTGACTAGACTTTCATATTCTGCAGTGTTGCTAGTGTAGGAGAAACTGAATCTAAAGGCAGTATAATACCTTTCTCCTTTTGGTAACAGTAGCATAGCACCACCACCAGAACCATGTCTACTTCTAGCCCCATAAAAAAATAGTTCCCAAACCTGATTATTCTGATCCTCTGAATCAGTGTCCTCTCTGAGAAGGCTTGGCTCTATGGATCCACTTTCTTGTATTAAATAACTTCCCAAACCAAAATCCCAAACATGACTTTCTTGGGCTTCTAAAGCTCTTTCATCTAGAAGAATATCAGGGATACCTTCTATCTTTGTGCTTGCTTCACTAATAGTTTGGAAGTCACTGTCATCAAATATAGGGCAGTTTACATTGATGGTCTTGGACACATATGGTTCTATGTGGTGTGCTGCTAATGGTTCTGACTTAATGGTGACCTTGGTACCATATCTTGTATGAAAAATTATGTGAGACCAATCAGAAGATAGATACCCTCCGATCTTGGCTGTAAACTCCCTGGAGAAACATATGGCAAACAAGGCAGGGAGATCTATGATATATATATATCAAGGAGGATGGAGAAATTAGGACTAGCATGTAGGATTAGATTGGTATCCTTAGCCACACCTATAGTATTAACTGAGGACCCATCAAGTTGTGTGACCTTCTTTTGGAAGGGCTCATATTTCAATCCTGATTGGTCAGCTACTTTCTTGGGCATTACAATGCTAGTAGCTCCACTATCTACCATACAATTATGCACTAAAGATTTTCCAATAATTAGAGATACATAAAAGGGAGGTGGCTTTGAATTCCTACCTTGTGTGGCATTGGCCTTGGAGTTTTAACTTGGAGCCTCCTTTTCTTGATCAGTGTTAACCAACACTAGCTTTGTAACTTCTTTTGTAGGTTGAGGAGTCATCACTTCTGTCATGGCCTTCTTCAAAATTTCAGGGTGTCCTAGAAGAGCCAAAGAGTCCCACATGGACATGGTGACATTCACCTTCTTCATGTTGTCTAAAAATTTATAAGGTGCTATATTGTGTACTCTTTGTTGTGCCTTCACCATGATGGGCTCCACTTAGAATGTTGGCCTTCCTTGGATGTAATGACAGGAGCCTCCTTAGGTGTGATGGGATTAGCTTGCTGCAGTGGCTCTGCAGATGTAGTGGCTTTGGCATTGGAATCTGCTCTCTCCATGTCTTGAGCTCTCCTTTTTTCTCTTGTATAGGAAATGAAAGCAACTTCATCATTGACTCCATTGAAGTCTGGTTGCTCCCAATTAAAGAGAGCAGTCTCATGCTCTTTTGATTCTTGTTGAGGCATTGACCCACTGGATGAAGCCTCTGATTGAGCTTGTGAGGCATTTTGAACCATTAGAGCTTGGTTCATCCACCCATTTGAACATGTAGCTTGATTATGTTGGCTCTTTTCCTTGCAGGACCAAACTTGAATCAAATGGTTGGGCTAGAAACATAGGTTAGGCACTCAAGCTTGATAAGAAAAACAAACCAATTGATGAGGATAGAGAGAAATCCTCCTTCTTCTTTGAGCTACACATTCACTCAGGTGGGTATTGCCTTATTTGCACATTCAAGACACCTCATGACAAACCAAAGGCCTGCAGATAGATTAATGTGGAATAGCAATCAATCTCCTATAGGTATCATGTACCCTAATGATAGAAAATCTCATGCAATAGCCCTACTTGCATGGAATGAGACTGAAAGCTAGAGACCTATCCTAACAACAAGAAAGGGAAAGGGTGGAGCTGGAGGGAAAAGATTTTAAATGGATTGAAAGGTCCCCTGAGATTCCCTAAGTCTCTGATAGACCAGTGCCTTATCCAATGGGCCACAGAGTGAAATACCCTACTACAAGAGACAGTTATGAAATAAGAACACAATATGCTCAATGTGTTGATGCTTGACATCAATCACACACCATGACCAAACCTCAACTTAACACCCACCTATGCATTCAAGCATGTTATTATCCATTCAAAGGATTTTAGCCCTCCCCTTAGAAGAGACCTATGAATCAGACAATACATTAACCAGCATCCACTGGAAGATAGGCATGAAATATCTTTGACATCTTAGCTCATACATACATAAACACTAACCCTGAACTAGTTATCTCTGTGAAGACAACTCCACTTGCAAACACATAGGCAATACAAGCAGTCAAATCAAACACCCTTAATGTATGACTAATGGACTCAAAATTCAAATGGAGATAGTTTGGTAATAGTAAAAATATATTAACCTCTCACACATAAAACAAGTCTGTTACAATATGCATTGTATTCTCTGAACCAACAAGGAAAGAATAACACTCTATACGCAGAGAGAAGGAGAAAATCTACAGGACAGAACCCTTCCCTGGAACTGACAAAATTCAAAACCCACTCTAAGTCAAAAATTTGACACTTTATACCACTAGCTGCCATGGGATCCCAAAATAGGTTGCAACAAGCTATAGACAGCTAGGGCATAGCCTTCACCAACCAAGCCAATCAGAGATAGCCAAGAAATTTACTGTAGGGGTAGGAAACACAGGCAACCTAGAGAAAGAGATCTCAAACAGATCTAACAATCATGACAATCAGTACAAAACACCAGGAAGAACCATGAAAACCAGTCAAATCGGCCACCTACAAACACTCCTGTCGAGCACAAAATAGTCCTTCATACAACACAAAAGTCTCTCCAAATCAAGTAACAGGCCTTTGGACCACCTTGCAACCACTGGCACCACCAAACCAATCAAAATCTGTCAAAGAAACCATAAATTCTGGTACTTCCTGTCGCAAAAACTCTTCGGCAAATTTGAACTCAAAATCCAACAGCTACCTTCATGGCACCAGAAGCACGCCGGCAGTCCTCATTCAAACTTGGATCAACTTTATATCCCCACCGTTAGATCTTTTATTTTTCCCAGGCCTGACAACTTTACAATTTCTTCAGTGGCGCAGTTGCGCGGTCATCAACCTATTCACTGCAGGAAACTAGGTTGAGCATGTGCCTTGGTCGCATGATCACAAGGCACCAAACTAACCCTTGTGATCATGCGATGGTAGCTTCCTAACCACACAATGTCGACTGCAAACCACCCACAAAAATCCTTGGCCCCACCGCCAATCGCCGACCAATCAAAACCCAGCATGTTGGCAAGACCCGCACAGTGGACCTGCCCTAACTCTGCAACCGCAACGTCAGATGGTTAGTCGCATGATCGCATAGCTCAGGGATGGGCTATGCGAACATGTGACAACCCGCAGACTTTAACCTTGCCACAACCGCCACCGCTAAGTCCTAATGCAAATGTCAGTTGCATGATCGCATAGCCTTGAAAAAGGCTATGCGAACATGTGACTAACCATTAGCACTCACCACTGAAGTCAAACATGCTCAGGCACTGCAAACATGGGTCCCACTACAAACCCCCTGCCACCTGGCACACCGGCAACCAATCGGAACATAGCACGGGGACCATCTCCCACCGGGCCCCAACACCATGTGGCACTTGGTCGCATGATCGTAAGCCATGGAAATGGCCCTTGTGATCATGCGATAAGTCCATAAGACTGCAACATCACCACCCGCTGGCCAATGAAAAGTGAACACCTTAGCACGCGTGACACATGGACCCACCGCACAAAACGTGCACCTCTGCAACAAAAGACAACGGGCCCACCTGACAAGCTACATCATCACCTGGCGTCGAGCCCCAAGGACACGTGGCAAGTGGTTGCATGATCACATAGCCAAAAATTGGGCTATGCGACCATGCAATAGCCAATCATAGGCTGCCACATCACCGCCCCCAAGACCACGGAACTACAACCACCAATGACCAAGAGCTGGGACCCACGTAGATAGATGGCAAGCGGTCGCATGATTGCATGTCAGAAAAGTCTAACATGCAGCCATGCGACAGCCAATCAGAGAAGAGCCTTTGAAAACCTGGGCCCACCACCCATCACACTTGTGCAGTTAGGGAACAACCAACAGACAAGAAACTGCGAGGTTGAAAACACGCAGGGTTTTCGACACAGCGGAAGACCGAAAACACACAGAGTTTCCATGCAGACCAAAAGATAAGCGCACTGAAGCGGGAAGGCACAAGGTCAAAAACAATGAAGGTTTTCACACAGACCGAAAACATCATGGATTTTCAAAAATACTGTGGGTTTTCGACACTGTGGCAGATTTTGAAAATATTTCCGGCAAGCTTTAGAATTTGGATAACTTTTTGGATTTTATAATTCAGCAAGTGCAAATTGGACCAGAGTCTGGTGACAACACAAGGAACACAGGGCAGGACACAAACCATGAAACATTTGTAGGGAGGAGGCCATTTTATAAGATTTTGCAATGATAGAAAAATGGCCTAACAAATTACAAGGAAAGAACCATTCATTATCCATAGCCATATTGTTTTGACTAGGAACCATATCTCTCACTAGGTTTGCAGAATTGAGAGGTGCAGGGTTATATGGTTGGAATGGTCTTTGGTTAAAACTTTGCCTTTGTCCTTGATACCCTCCTTTGTATGGTGGCCTATTTTTTTGATAAGGTTGTCCTTGATTTTGATATTGCTGATTAGGACCTTGGCCTTGTGGCTGGAAGGGTGGTCTGATTCCTTGACTTTAATTCTTTAGATTTGTGACCTCTTTAGTCAAGGTTTGCAACAAGTTTGTCATTTCTTGCTGACTGCTCTGTTGGCTATTCTTTATCTCTTGTAACTCTTGAGAGAAACTTACTATTAGCTCTTGACCACTAGTACTAGCCTGAGGTGCCGATATAGTGGGAATAGGGGGGGTACTTGGGTAGGTGCAATGGGCTAAAGGCTAGGGAAGATGGGCATTGGTGGCTTTCTAGCAATCATGCCTACTTGGATTAGATAGTTTTCAGCCCTAACAGCTATGTCAAAAGCTTGGGGTAAAGAAGTACCACCCATAGACTGGATCATGATAGAAATTTGACCATTCAAACTTTGTAAGTAATATAGAAAAGCATGGTCAGCTAATGGCCTCATAGAAACTGGAATTCTATTCCATGTTTTGAGGAATCTACTATTGTAATATGTCATTTGCTCTTGAGGGTCTCTCTTAATGGTTGTCAACTACTCAACTAGAGACAAGTTATCTGATTTATCCTCAAAATGCTTACTTAATGCATCCCCTTACTCATCCCATGAAGTAATGGAACCAATAGTTATATTTCTAAACCATTCAAGCGTCTTACCTTTTAAAGAGGCTACTAATAATTTGGTGGCCACATCTTCTTGGGTTATGTTGTGTATGCTACAGATGGTGGTCAGATCTCTTATGTGTTCAAAAGCAGTTGTCTGCCCTTCACCTATGAAATTAGGTACACTCTTTAGTGCCACCAAGGGCACATCATGATGTTGAGAAAATACCAAGGGACTTCCTTGGTTGAAAGGTGCAAAGGCAAACTATCTAGCCATTGTAGGAGTTGGAATCTAAAGATTCACAACTATGTGGGTTGTATTTGCTGCTGTAATTGAATCCTCTTCTAGATCTCTGGTTAGAGATCTGCCTCTCCTTCTGGAATGAAAGGGAAAAGGTCTCCTTTCTGAAGTATCAGGAGGTGTAGACTGGACTCTCCTTGTAGGGGACGTTCTTTGAGTTGACTTGCCTTTGTAACTTTTTTTGAGGGCAACTCTGAAAATTTAGTAGGCTTTGAGCTCCTAGTCTCAATCTTTCTCATAAACTTTGAACAAGCTTGGCCTAGATCTTTGAAATCAGTGGAGTCACCAGATATACTTAGTAGAACAACCTCTAAAGGTCTGTATTATGCAATCTATATATCAGAGATGACATAACCTTCAAACAATAATTTCTTTTGTAGTCCCACCGGGCATCCCAGAATTGTTATACACTAAGTTTGCACCCTTGTTTCAAGCTCTCGTAGTCTTGATAACCTAGTATAACATGGGAATCATCTCCAAGTTGTGGGACCTATGCTAACTAAGATGAGACCTCCAGGTTCTAGGCTGGTTCCTCTTGGAGAATCACCTTAATTTGCTTCTGGACTTGAAAGTAAAACTTGAGGGGAAAAGGGATAGAAGGAATGCTTGAAAGTAAAAATGCTTGAAAGCAAACTACCTACTAGGTGATACACCAAAATTAGGGTATGAATTGTAGCATAGAGGAATATAACCAATGAAAGGCTTAGGTCTAGTAGGTCACAACTTACTGAATAGGCTTGCATAAGTGTTTCATAAGAGGGCCTGAACATAAGACACAACCTATGACCTGCAAGAAGACATTCACTTCTGCAACTTGGTGTAGGATTGAGACAAGACTGTTAGGGGGGCTGAAGTATACCCACAAAAACATCTAAATCAGATCAAACACAATAACACACACAATTATAGAAAGTAAGAGGGATCAGGAACCCTAAGTTGCCATTGAAAACATGCATAGACTTCAATTCATTAAGAGATGATCCAAACAAGGAAGCATAGGGACATGAAGAATTGTCACAAAATACCTCTACAATGTTTGAATAATCAATGGGAGATTACAAAGAGTAGAAGACCAGAGGGTAGAGAAGATACCATGGATAGCCTTTTGAGAAAGGATGACTTTCTTTCAAAAGTGGACTCTCTCCTTTACAAAATGTGAAATCTAAGCTCTAAAGCTCCAAAAATTAACTATATACATCTCCTATTTGGCACACAGGCCGGAGTCAAAACCTAATTAGGGTTACATAATTTTGCATATAATAATCAAACCCTAACTGCCTTTTTGACCCAATTACATTTTGAAAATATCCTAGCTGATCAGATATGTCTATATCCTTGCATGTACATTTCCTTACTTTGTCCACCTATAGACACAACTGACTTGATCCAACTACCCACTTGCAACTCCACTAATCCATGAAGGCTCACAATCTGATCTTATTTCCCTGGGTAATAGTACCATTCAAAAGGTGGAGCCAACTCTTTCTAGCACCTCCTATCATGAAAATGTGGCAAAGGACCTTGCAGACGATGGCCAATAGTCACCTCTATCATATTTACAACTACAACTATCTTGAGAATTTAATTCCTGAGCTACCCAACATCATGCATGGCCAAAAGGAGAAAAAATCCTAGCAAAAAAAACCTTCGCGGGAAATTTAAATTTTAATTATAATGTCTAGTCAGTCATTTTAAAATGTGTCCATCAATATCTAATGTTTCCCAGCAGATGGATGACTCAGATCATCCCAACAATAGTCGCAAAACCCCTTAAAAAGTGAAAATCCACATCGGCAATACGAGGACCAATGAAAAACTAGCACGTCGACACACCTATCAGCTTGGACCCACTTTGATTTTTTGTCTTCTTAAGTCACGAAGAAATCTTTAAACCTCGGGCCCTGACTTGCCACTTGTCACTCTTTTATTCATTCTGACCACTTTTTAGGCATACACCTTAGCACCTCTCTGACATCGGACCCACTGAGAGCTAGATTCCAATCTAACGGTGGCGGAATGAGGTCATATGTTTCAAATATTCCTTTCAAACATGCACCGGCCATAGATCCTTTTAGAACTGGGACCCCACTGACACACGGGTCCACCTGCAAATCCTCATCAGCACATGGTAACCAACCATATTCAAGCAAGTTAGCAACATGTGACACTAGCCCCACCTGACATCTACCTTTACTTTGGCCAATAAGAAGATGACATGTCACCCTGGCCTGGCATTGGACCCATTGACAAGACCTGAACACTTGGAAAATCCAAGGGTCAGCTCATGATCTCATGTGTCAGAAAACCTCTTCATGAAGATATGCCAGCCGTCGATCCTCATCCCTCTAACATTCTTGCAGAGACTCTGACACAGCTCCACTGACAAATCTTAGTCATCGCTATGTGGACCAATAGAAGATGAGCACATCAGCAAATGAGGACCCACCCACAAGGCTCTGACAACAAAGTGAAATTGATGGTTGGCGCATGATCTCATGGCTTTGACACAACCCATGAGATTATGCGCCAGTCATAGGATTAGAAGGATCACAGTCTGCTAGGTCCACTCTAACAAGGTTACACATCACAACCTTTGGCCACTCAGAAGATTCCACATAGGATGACATGGAAATGGACTCACACAAGTTTGAAGTGCACCACACTTGGAAGAATCAACGATTGTCACAAGATGGCAAGCCTCTGACAGACCCTTCGTGAAGTTACGATGACTATTGATCTTCGCTAGACTGGGACCCCACAAATTTGAGACCACCAAAAATTTAGCGATTAAGCGACCAAAGGAAATAATATGCTATTTGCTGAGTCACTGACCACTGATACTTAACCGCTGAACATTGTGATATTATGCGAACAATGCAGTCACCAGTTCATCGAACAAGAAAGATAACCGCCAGAAGACTTAGAGAACTAGCGACTGAAGGGAATAAAGCACACATGGAAATTGTTGAAACTTAAGTGGCTGATAAAGCAATAGTGAGTTATAACAAGGCTTAGGGTTTTTTGAGGGTTTGGCCTATAACGGCTAGTTTTATGAATTTTTTAAGGACTTTTCACCTAGCCAGGGACCTAAAACTAGTTGCAGAGACTAGGGGGAAATAGATAAAGCCATGAAATTTTTTGGAGCTTCTCATAGGACTGAGGAGATGAAGGTCTAACATAAAAACCAAGGCAAAATTTGAATGGAAGGAAAATTCAGGCAACAAGAACTTTGTGTATGCCTCTTTTTCTTGCACTGACAGAGACTGAGCTAGATGAATCACATGTGGAGCCTCTTCCGTATTCAACTTTACTGGTTGTGTAGGCTCAATAAGAACTGATGACTTGTCTTGGAAATAACTTGGCAGGTTATTAAATACCCCATCCTTAGGTACCTCAAAGAGGTTTTCACCTTTGGATACGTCCTTTCTTTTTACTTTTTTGGGTTCTGACACTACCACATAGTGGTTTTCGCCATCAGAACCTTTTCTCTTTTTTTTCTTTTCTTTTATTTTGTGATTGAGGTACTTAATATCTGGCTCCATCATACTTGTTGTAGGTTCACTAGTGGAAGAGACTACGGGTTCAAGAGCATTCAAGTAGCAAGCTATTTCATAGTTGTTGTGAAAAGTGAGGAGCTGAGGCTCTTGAAAAAGTTGTGACCAATCAATCAAATGATGGTTGACAAGGGGTTGGTCAATGACTGGTTCAACATTATTGATACAAAACGTATTATCTCTGATGATCGCATAGTTAGGATCTATTGAGTCTCCCTCTAAGATACCTGAATTAGGACTTGTCTTACCAAATGAAGCATCGTCCACTAAGGCAATTCAAGGAGACCAATCCTCTAGTCCTACACTAGGTTCGTTGGTCACATCAGGTTGAGTACTATAGGTGTGGTCAACATCCATGTCCAAATCAACTATTTCATCTGAGAGAGAGTCCCACTCGAACTCATGTGAATCTATTTCTGAATCTCTACTGGGATGTTTACACCGAGAAGGCTTAGGATGCCTTGATGTAGAAGGTTCGAGATTGTGAAGGGTATCCCCTTCTCTAGCATTTGTGTTTGTGCTCACAATTGTTAAGTCATCTGAATCCTCCCCAAGGAGATTTGTAGAAGGCACCCAATCATCAGTCATGTCTTGTTGGTTTTGGAGATTAGGTGTATAATCTAAGTCACTGTCACTATCCATCGCAGCTAGGATAGGAATACTTTTTTTCTTTGCATTATCAAACCCCAGGCCAACCATTGACTTATTCCTATGACCAAAAAGAGCATGGTTGAGTGGTTCAGCCTTGGCATCTAACCTATGACTGAGAGGGCCATGACCTAGGTAGCCCATGTTGGTGACCAACGTGTATCCTCTCCCATAAGTCTTAGGAGATGGAGAAATTTTTTCATTATGTAGGTACTTTTCTTCTCTGTATATCCAATCTCTAATAGCCACCTCTTCTTTATCTTCCTGAATAGGTACTGAAGACTCTACAAAAGTATCAAACAGAGTCATGGCTGAAGATGAGGGACGCATCTCTTGTGATGGTTTACCATAGGACCCAGGTGAAATTGGAAATTTTGTAAAGGAATCAATTTGATATCCTCCCATACCAAGGTCTATGGACTTGAATTTATCCTTACATTGCTCAAGAGCTGCCCCAAAATTGTCCGCTTCTCTATTTAAGGGAACATGGGCCCCTACTGAAATGGTATTAACAGATAAGGTACTATCACCTGGTATGAAAACTTCTACGCCATTTTATGGAAACTTGACACATTGGTGATAGGTAGATGGTACTACTTGCATGTCGTGAATCCATGGCCTACCTAGTAGGATGTTGTATGCTAGAGGACCAGCATCAACGATTTGAAACAAAATGTCCTTTTCAATAGGACCAATTTTGACTGGAAGAATAGCTAACCCCTTAGAACTTCTCTTAGCCTCATCATAGATTTTGATAGTAATTTTCTTCCTAGTATCAATGGCATGCTCTGAGTAACCCAAGTTTTTCAAAAGACTTAAAGAACAAATATTGAGCCCAGCACCCCCATCTATCAACACATGCCTAACATGGGTTTTATGGATCATGACCTCAATGTGAAGGGAAAGATTGTGCAGATGGCTCAAGGCTTCATCGTCTTCTTTGGAAAATGTAAGGTAATGAGGGCTAGCAAGGTGGTTGACCATGTTCTAGAATTTATCAACATCTATGTCATTAGGAACATTTGCGGCTCGCAAGGCATCATCAAGGACACGCTTGTGTCTAGGAGACAATTTTAATAGCTCAAAAATAGAAATCTGCACTGGCGTTCACTGTAACTAATCAACAAGGTTGTAACTCATATCAGGACCAACTGTAGACTTGGAAGGAACACTTTTGGACACTGGTTGCTTGGATTTTCTAGAATGAGGACCTCTAATAAGAACAAGACCTTGGGACTGACTCCTAGTAACAACATTGAGAGGTTGAGATGACCTTCGAGATTGAGGACCTCTAAGCACAACAATGGGTCCTTCATCAAATTTTGGAGGTGAGCTTACATCATAATCATAGGGATCATTCCCTCTCATCATGTTGACATCATTGTCCACAACCTCAAGCATATTAATGACATTTTCTACAATAGTATAGGTATAATTGATTGCGGCCTTGCCATTCTTGTTTTGAGAAGTCTCCCCCTTCTCATACTTAGGAAAGAGCTCCTTAAAGGCCTTGTGGTCAACCCATCAACTTGTAATTTCCCATTCTCAATAAAGTCTTGAACAATATGTTTGAGTTTAAAAAAATCTTCAATGTCATGTCCAATCCCATTGTGGTATACATAGTAAGCTTTCTCGCCAATAAGGTTTAGGATCTGGTATGCGAAACTTTGTAGGATCCTGAGGTTGTGCCAAATTATGAGCAATCAAGGTCTTAAAAATGTCTGCATAAGAGTCTCCAAGCTTAGTGAATTGCCTCTTTCCTGACTTAGGTTTATCTTGATACTTGGGCTTGTGCTCTTGTTGGTCTAAGGATGTCTGCAGCTTCATAGCTTGAACAACGTTAGATAAATGAAGAACTCCTTGTTCCTTAGGTTGTGGAGAGTCAACAACTCCGTCATTGACTACATGCTTACTTTTGTTGGAAACAATTGTCTGAAGGAAATTGCTACTCAAATTATGTATTGTCTTTGATGTCACACAATGTCATAGTCCGCAGCAATCAGTTCCTACCGAGCTGAGTTGGTCTGCCAGATAGGAAGATTAGTGCTTACTGAGTCCACTCGGTTATCAAAGAAAATTAGTGATTACCAAGTTCACTCGGTTATCAAAGAAAATCAGCATTTACCGAGTTGAGTCGGTCGTCAAAGGAAATTCAGTGTTTACCGAGTTCAGTCGGTTGTCGAAGAAAAGTTAGCATTTATCGAGTTCAGTCAGTTATCGAAGGTAAAGGATTGTCAGTGTTTACCGAGTTCCCTTGGTCTCCGAAAGATTGTAGAAAGTTATGGTCACCGAGCACTGTCGGCCCTTGAAGGATTTTTGCAAATAAAGTTTTCTTAATTCAGCCGATGATTATACTAAGTAATGTTGATTTGACAAATCTAAAATCATATAAATAAAAGGTCAATTGTGAAAAATAAACAAGATATACAGCAGAAGATTTACAGAAAAAAGACAGGAAATGTGTGTGCAAATTTGTGAAGGATGTTCATATATCCTTGAGGTACAGTAGAGATATATTCAATCAGGAAGGATCACACTTATGCAGAACAGAGATCTGTAATCAGCAAGGCAGTTGCATTATTATACAGGTCATTTTCATTGTTACCTTTTTATCATTGTAACAGTGAATTCTAAATCTCTTAACCGAGTTGGTTTAACAACCATATTGTAAATCCTCTAACAAGGTGAAAATTCTATTGAATTTTTTTCAAGACCTCTTACAAGGCCACTCCTAGTAGGGTGATTAAATCCTCTAACAAGGTCACACCTAACAGTGTGTTTTGTAACCTTTTACCGGGTTGGCTTCTAACCAGACATCACTTCAGAAAAGTGAAAATCAGTATCTAGATACATTGGTGGTTTTTCCCATATTGGGTTTCCATGTTAAATCTTGTGTCTCTTGTGTTCTTAATTGCTATCTTAATCATATACAAGTGCTGATGAATATCTAAAGATAATTTTGTTAATACTTTCTGCATCTTCAAAGTTACTGCATTTTAATTACCAAGTGCTAAAATAGATAATATTCTTTAAGATATCCTAAGGGATCTGGAAAGAAATAATTGTGAAGTGTTTTATGGTTGACTGATTCACCCCCCCCCCCCCCTCCTCTCAGTCACTTCATCCATATTCCATCAATTGGTATCAGAGAATTTGGTGCTTGCAAGAAGGGTTTCAAGGACCTAAGCTAAAGATCAGGATGTCTTACAAGAGGGAAATTCCAAAGCTCAACAGAGATAACTTTTCAGCATGGCAAGGTCTCATGTGACTTCATCTAGATTTCATTGGTGATTCAGGATGCAAATACATTGATGAAGAATACACAGTTCCTACTGGCGCATTAACTATTGAAGACATTGCAGAGAAAAAGACTCATAACACCATGATGATAGACATTGCATCTGCTATCAGCTATGAAGAATTTGATGATATTAAAGAATGCACTATTGCATATGAAATGTGGATGACACTGAAGAAAATATATGGTGGTGATGCAAATGTGAAAAGAGCCAAAGAAGAAAGCCTAAGAGGACAGTTTGACAAGATGAATATGAAGGAAGATGAAAACATTTCAAAATATGTTGAAAGAATCAAAGCAAGTGTAAGTGCAATTAGAGCTTCTAGAGGAACAATCTATGATGAAACTATTATAAGTAAGGTACTCAGAACATTACTCCCTATCTATGCAATAAGAGTATCAACTATTCAAGAAAGAAGATGTGAAACAAACCACAATATAACTTTGGATGCTTTAGTTGGAAGATTGACAGCCTTTGAATTAGACAACTATGACAACTATGTTCCAAGTTCCAAAAATATTGAATCAGCATTTGAGGCCAAGGTTTCACTAAAGAAGAACAAGAAAATTAAAGAAGTTCAGTCAGAAAGTCAAGAAGTATCAGAAGAAAGTTCTGATAGTGATCTTGAAATTGTAGAAGCATTACTTGCAAAGAAGTACTCTAAAGGGAAAGGTAAATATAAAGGTAAAACTCCTTTAATCTATTTTTCATGTGAAGAAATTGGACATATTGCAGCTAGGTGCCCAAACAAGCAAGTCAAGGAAGAGAAGAGAAGTCACAAGTACTATGGCAAAAATAATTTCAAATCATTCAAGGATAAAGGTAAGAAAACATGTTTTATGGCTAAAGATTCTGATGGTAGTGAAGAAGAAATTGTCTTTATTGCTATAAAAGATGAATCTGATGATGATGAAGATAAGATGGCACTTATTTCTCATATAAGCAAAGATGATATATGGCTAATAGAAAGTGGATGTTCACACCACATGACTGGTGACAAGACAAAATTTGAATATCTAGAAGACTGTGATAGTGGCAATGTAAGATTTGGAAACAATGAACCTTGTTGTATAAAAGGAAAAGGAAGAATCTCATTAACCAAAGAACTCATATGTGATAATGCTTATTGGGTTGAAGGACTAAAACATAATCTTCTAAGTGTAGCATAGCTAATCAACACTGGTTTCAAGGTTGAATTCATGAATGGTCAAGCAAGACTGCTGGATGAAAAAGGAAAACTCATTGGATCAGGCAAACAAACAAAAGGTAACTTATTTTATCTTGATCTCAGTGAATATTCATGCTTTATTGCTCAAATTGAAGAAAGTTGGCTATGGCACAAAAGGTTATGTCATGTGAATTTTGATAACATGATAAAAATAAGCAAATTCAAGAAGGTTAGAGGCATTCCTACTTTGAAGAAACTTGATACTGGTCTATGTAAGAATTGTCAGATTGGCAAAATGAGTAAAACTAGTTTCAAGAGTAAGAAATATCAGTCTAAAGAAATTTTGGAAATTGTGCATACTGATTTATGTGGACCTATTGGAATACAAAGCTATACTGGAGATAAATTCTTTATTCTTTTCATTGATGATTATTCTAGAATGATGACTGTTATGTATTTAAGAGAAAAGTCAGAAGCATTTGAAAAGTTCAAATGGTACTTAGCAAGAGTGGAAAAGGAAACAGGGAAAAGATTGAAATGCTTAAGATCAGACAGAGGTGGTGAATTCATCTCCCATGATTTTAACAATTTTTGCATTGAAAGAGGAATCAAAAGGCAGGTATCAGCTCCTAGAACTCCTGAGCAGAATGGAATAGCAGAAAGAAGAAACAAATCTATTATGGATTGTGTAAGGACTCTAATGATAGAAAAGAACATCGCTATAAAGTACTGGAAGGAAGCTATCAGCACTGCAGTTCATACCTTGAACCGAGTACAATTGAAGAAAGACACATTCAAAACTCCTTATGAATTATGGTATGGCTATAAACCCAATGTAAGTTACATGAAAATTTTTGGTAGCAAGTGTTATATCCTAAAAGAATCTATAAGAAATAAATTTGATGTGAAAAGTGATGAAGGAATATTCCTAGGATATTCTAGCAAAAGCAAGGCATACAAATGTCTGAACTTATCTACTCACAAAGTCATAGAAAGTATACATGTAAAATTTGATGAGTTTGTAGAAAAGACTATGGAAGAAAGCAAACGGGAACCTGAGAACTATAGAAGATTCATTTACATTGAACCTGAAACATTGGCAGACACAACTATTAATGAGGAAACTATATCTACCGAGCCGAGCATAGTTACCGAGTCACAGGAAGAAGTTCAAACCGAGTCACAGGAAGAAATTCAGATCGAGTCTCAGCCTGAAGTTACTGAGCAAATATCTACCGAGCCCGAGCAACCTGAAGAAGAGATCCTAGAAGACAACAACATGACTCATTCAAAAAGCAAGGAAACTATACTAGCCAAATATGTCAGAAGACATCATACACCAGATCAAATTATTGGAAACAAATCAGATGGTACTATGACAAGAAGCAAGCTAAAAGGTACATGTCTGCTTAATGATTTTGAACCTAGAAATATCAAAGATGCATTGGATCATGAAAGTTGGATTGAAGCAATGAATGAAGAATTAGAACAAATACAAAAGAACAAAACATGGACTCTTGTACCTAGACCTAAAGATAAGAATGTAATTGGAACAAAATGGGTATTTAGGAATAAGCTGAATGAAGATGGTCAAGTATCTAGAAACAAAGCTAGATTGGTATGTAAAGGTTATTCTCAAGAAGAAGGTATAGATTATGGAGAAACTTTTGCTCCTGTTGCAAGATTAGAAGGTGTAAGAACTCTACTTGCTTATGCAGTACACAAAGGATTTAAGGTATATCAGATGGATATAAAATCTGCATTTCTCAATGGAATTCTTGATGAAGAAGTCTACATTGAACAACCTAAAGGTTTTGTTGATCTAGATAAAAAGGAAATGGTCTGCAGGTTACACAAAGCATTGTATGGTTTGAAACAAGCTCCTAGAGCATGGTATGAAAGACTCCATAACTATTTGATTCAGATTAATTTCAAAAGAGCCAATGATAATAGCAATCTATATATTAAAAAAGGACCGGATGACAAAATTGTATTGGCAGAAATATTTGTAGATGATACTATATTTACAGGGAATGAGGATCAGTGCAAAGAATTTTCAGAGCAAATGAACAAAGAATTTGAAATGTCTATGTTTGGTTTAATAAAATTCTTTGTTGGTCTTCAAATTCAGCAAAGCAAGAATGGTATATACATTACTCAATCTAAATACATTAAGGAAATACTTAAGAAGTTTGGTATGGAAGATTCAAAACCAGTTGGTACACCCATGTGTACTGGACTTAAACTTACCAAAGATGATGATTCAAAAGAAGTAGATCAGACCTTATACCGATCTATGATTGGAAAATTGCAGTATGTAGTACATACAAGACCTGCTATTGCCTTAGCAGTTGGTATAGTAGCAAGATTCTCAGCAAAACCTAAGGAAAATCATATGATGGCAATCAAAAGAATCTTAAGATACTTAAGAGGAACTGAAGAATATGGTTTGTGGTATAAATTTGGAGGCAATCTAGACTTAAAAGTGTTTACTGATGCTGATTGGGCAGGGAACATTGATGACAGAAAAAGCACAAGTGGTGGAGCATTTTTTCTTGGAAAAAGACTGGTATCCTGGACTAGTAAAAAGCAAAATTGCACATCTCAATCCACAGCTGAAGCAAAATATGTTGTTGCTGCAGTAAACTGTTCAAATGTTGTTTGGTTTAAATAGTTATTAGAAGGTATGAAGGTTGAAATCAAAGAACCAGTTGTTATATTTTGTGACAATACCAGTGCAATAAACATTTCAAAGAATCCAGTGATGCATTCCAAAACCAAGCATATTGCTATTAAATATCATTTTGTCAGAGAATTGGTGTAGGACAAGGAAATCAGATTAGAATATATTCATACAAAAGAGCAGATTGCAGATATTTTTACCAAACCATTACCTAAGTATGCATTTGTGTATCTAAGAGGTAAGTTAGGGGTCATTCCCCTATCCGAGGCTCACTAAATACAGTTTTAGTGATGCATCAACCAGAACATGATTGAAAATAAACATGTTGATGTAGCATATTCAAGGAATCATTGCATATGAATCAGTACTTGAGGTACATTAATTTACACCGGTATTATGTGAATTGTCTTTGGCATGTGTTGTCAAAGAGGGAGTGTTTGCTATGTCTTTGCTATTACTTCAAGAAATTTTCAATAGTCAGAAGGAAGAATTTTAAGAAAAAGGAAGTTTGCTGACAGAGGGAGATTTGAATCTGAACCGAGCTAATTCTTTCAAAATTTCTCATGCTATGACATATTGTGTTGCCATCAATGCCAAAGAGGGAGATTGTTGGAAACAATTGTCTGAAGGAAATTGCTACTCAAATTATGTATTGTCTTTGATGTCACACAATGTCATAGTCCGTAGCAATCAATTCCTACCAAGCTCAGTCAATCTGCTAGACAGGAAGATTAGTGCTTACCGAGTCCACTCGGTTATCAAAGAAAATCAGTGCTTACTGAGTTCACTTGGTTATCAAAGAAAATCAGCATTTACCAAGTTCAGTCGGTCGTCAAAGGAAATTTAGTGTTTACCGAGTTCAGTCGATTGTCGAAGAAAAGTTAGCATTTACCGAGTTCAGTCGGTTATTGAAGGTAAAGGATTGTCAGTGTTTACCGAGTTCCCTCGGTCTCCGAAAGATTGTAGAAAGTTATGGTCACCGAGCACTATCGGCCCTTGAAGGATTTTTGCAAATAAAGTTTTCTTAATTCAGCTGACTATTATACTAAGTAATGTCGATTTGACAAATCTAAAATCATATAAATAAAAGGTCAATTGTGAAAAATAAACAAGATATACAGCAGAAGATTTACAAAAGAAAGACAGGAAAAGTGTGTGCGAATTTGTGAAGGATGTTCAGATATCCTTGAGGTATAGTAGAGATATATTCAATCAGGAAGGATCACGCTTATGCAGAACAGAGATCTGTAATCAGCAAGGCAGTTGCATTATTATACAGGTCATTTTCATTGTTACCTTTTTATCATTGTAACAATGAATTCTAAATCTCTTAACCGAATTGGTTTAACAACCATATTGTAAATCCTCTAACAAGGTGACAATTCCATTGAATTGTTTTCAAGACCTCTTACCAGGCCACTCCTAGCAGGGTGATTAAATCCTCTAACAAGGTCACACCTAACAGTGTGTTTTGTAACCTTTTACTGGGTTGGCTTCTAACCGGGCATCACTTCAGAAAAGTGAAAATCAGTATCTAGATACATTGGTGTTTTTTCCCATATTCGGTTTCCACGTTAAATCTTGTGTCTCTTGTGTTCTTAATTGCTATCTTAATCATATACAAGTGCTGATGAATATCTAAAGATAATTTTGTTAATACTTTTTGCATCTTCAAAGTTACTGCATTTTAATTACCAAGTGCTAAAACATATAATATTCTTTAAGATATCCTAAGGGATCTGGAAAGAAATAATTGTGAAGTGTTTTATGGTTGACTGATTCACCCCCCCACTCTCAGTCACTTCATCCATATTCCATCAACTTTTGTTCCAATATGAGTTCTTTTTATCCTTATTGTTGTTGTTATTGTTTTGGCCATTGTTGTTGCTACTTTGTTTGGCCAAAATACCTTGTTCTTTGAGAACATCCTCGATGTGACATGCAGTTTCTACCATAGTGTCAAAAGAATTAAAGACCATTTTTCTAACTTCATATCATAAATCTGGCACTAGATTGCTCACAATTATATCAATCCTTTCTTCCTCAGGGATGGTCCTAGAATATTTGGAACATAACCATCTCCATCTTTGTAAAAATGTCACAAAGGATTCCCCTTGATTTTGTTTTAATTTACACAAATCAAGCATGGTGACTGACCTTGATAAATTATATGCAAAATGTTGCACAAATCTTTGAATGAGTTCTTTAAAAGTTTTGACAGGAGGGGTAATGTTGGTAAACCACTCCATTGCTTGACCTTTTAAACTCCTTGGGAATAACCTCATGAGATAGGAATCTTCATAGTGAAATTCAAAACTCATAATATAGAACTGACACACATGGTCATGGGGATCACCACTACCATCATATTTGTCATATGTGGGGATTTCAACCTTTCTAGGAAAATCTACCATAACCACACTTTTGTCAATGGGATTAGGACATATAGAATCCAAGTTGAAGGAACTTTTAGGAGCCATCATTTTTTCCATAGTCTTTTGCATCTGCTTAATCACCTCATCAGTTGAAGGGTTTTGCTTCTTAATCTTTTGGTCCACATCAAAGTTGTATGGGACTTTTGCACCCTTATTGATTAGACTTTCTAAGAACTGATCCTTATTTTGCTCCACATACTTCTCCACATATTGTTGGAAGGATGGTTCTTGTTGCATTGTCATGAAATCAATGGTGTCAAAGTTGGCATTACTTCCTCCATGTTGAGAGCCATGATGAGCTCGTTGGGAGGGTTGTCTTGAATGTCTAGGAGATGATTGTCTCCTACGATGGTTATACCGAGAAGTCCTTCTTCCTCTAGGACTAGGTGATCTTGATGGGGTCCTTGACCTTCTTCTAGCTCTTGGACTTGGTGAGGGAGTAGATGGTGGAGAGTTGGTTCCACTGTTGGTACCCCTATTGTTGAATTGATCATGGAGTTGTTGTGCTAGGAGCCTATCTTGTTCTTCTTGTGCGACTCTTCTCCTTATGTCTAGCAAAGTTCATTCCTCATCATCCAATTGTTTGAACCTCTCTTTCTTAGCAGCTTCCTCATCTAAGAAAGCTTGTTCAATGCTCTTTAACCTCTTACTCACATATCGTGAGGTGTCTCTAAGTGGAGAAGGTTGTCTTGAATGTCTGGATACATTAGCTGCATTGATATGAGCATCACCAGATTCATTGTTTTGGTCATCATGTTGTTACCATGCATCTGAGTGAGCTTGCCTATGATGTCTCTCAGCTTGTTGATGAGCATCTAGATACCTTATATTGATAGGAGGTGATCCAGGTGGGCTATCAGAAGAAGACCCAGAAGGCATCATGCCACCCCTATGTCGTTGGAACATGTCATTAAGAGTTTGATTCATTGCTTCTCTTTGTTGTCTAGTGAAGGTGTAAGTCATGTCCATATTTGATGAAAAAGGTGCTAAAGAGGAACTCAATGCATTGGGATTACTCTTTGGGTCAAAACAAACCTCAGAATCACTCTTAGGGGATCGATAAAAAATGGGTTGTTTTCCCTTTCGTTGTTGACGAGTCTTAACTAAGGGTAACTGATTAAAGACAACTAGGGGTCATTTTCCTTGATTCACTTGGTACCTTGTTGTAACTAACATGAAAGAAAATGAGTCTTGATGATAAGGTGACTTCTCAAAGTGTCAACACCAAACTAAGATAATTAAAGTTCTCTAATGTCTGAAAAGAGATGGTAAGATAGGAATTACAAAAGACGTTACCAACACTATCAAAGAGGTGCTGAAATCAAAGGATCAATATCCTTGCAAATTTGAACCAAGAGGATGGACTTAGCCAAATTGTATAATTAAAATTGAATTTGAATGGAAATGATTTGGACAAAAAGAGTACTATAATTCTCCAAGAATGTTACGAACAACTATAGAGATATACTTTCTCAACAGGAATAATCTTCTAACTTGACAATTCTTCCCAAAGTGACTTTGTAAATCGAATGACACTACCCCTAGAGAGCTAAAAACAAAAATTTAGAGTAAAGACAGGCTTCCAGCGGCAAGATAAGTTACCTTCATAAAGACCTAGCCAACTAAAAGCAACTGCGAAATGACTGAAACCAGGTATACAACAGAAAATTCTCAGGCAACACTTTCCAAGCTAACCAGGTGATACTTCTCACTGAGGTGATATTTTGGCTTTCACCAGGTGATAGACCTTACAATAACTAGATGATAGACTCCAGGCAGGTCGGCTGATAATCCAGAAGAAATGAACTATAGCACAATATTTCTTCTCAAAGTAGGCAATACTATTGCTATTTTGCATGACACTTGACCAGAATTGTGTGAAATGTGCATTTTCAGGTATGTTTGATCAAAATTTTTAGTCTGAGGGTTGATGTTTTTTATCTCAATCACAATATCAGCAGAAACTTGACAAGTTTGCAAACAGTAAGGGATCAAACATGTCTTAAAACACTTGAAATAAGGGAAAAAGAAACCTTGCCAAGACAAACACTTGTGATATCAAAATAGAAAATCACCCTAGGAATATTACCGATTGTTTGAATGTTCAAGAACATTAACACTGGTATTACACAATCAAAGACACTTCAAGCAATATCTATCCTAGAAAGTCAAGGCTCAATACTTAACAACTTGGCCCACACTTGATGCTCCCTTGCCTCACACAAAGTGGTTGCCCACAATAGATATTAACTTTGTCATGGAAGTGCCAAAGACACAACCAAAGGAACACATATGGTGAGTAATCTTGGGGTGATCTGGGTTATTCCACTTGGATCAATCCTTGCACCAAGAAGCTAAGTGGAAAAATAGGGTGGCCTCTAACTATGGTTCTTAATAAGGGCTTCCATTTGTAGTACCCCTCTTGCTCCCCAAAGGGACTCCTTACCTTGCGGCAAGTAATGGACCTCGCGGCCTCAAGAGTACCTTAAGCATTCTTGCTCAACATTTTCCTCATGGTCACAATCCCATAAGTACTCACATCAAGTGAAGACAAGCACTACGTCTACCAAGGTTTTGTGTCCCTAATAGTATTGAGTTTATAGTGGGTCAGAATAGCCGGCAATAAGCTTGTCCCCACTTGGGTCATTCCTCTTGATTGCTCAAGAGCAAGCCCGCTAAAGGATTCCAACAATCTAAACAAAAATGGATCAACTTATGAGATTCAAGGATTTTGTTTCACCACAAGGGTGAAGAGCATACTCCCTTATCCCAAATCTTTCTCCCAAACACACCAAGAAAAGTTCAATTACTCTCTTGCTTCCAAAATCCCAAGATGGGTCAAGATTTTCTGGTTCACCACAATGGTGAGGAGCATACTTCTCCTACCACCTCAAAATCTCTTCCATAAGATATTAAGTGCCTATGAAATGAAACAACTAGTATATGCCACACTCAATAAAGAAAGAAATTAAACAAGCACTTGATTGGGTTTTGTATGCTTAGGGAAGCCCTGCAAAAACCATTAGTAGCCCTTGTGCATTTGAAGCTTTGACATGCATTCTTTTAGCAAAATATTTCAAGCAAATGCACCAACAACCACAACTTGTTAGGCCAACAAGGTTAGAAAAATCCAAAATCCAATTAGCTCTAAAAATTAAGCAATCCACTATCAAAAGTATTTAAAGCACTAAAGGTGGAACACTTAACTCTTCAAATAAATGTGAAGTGAGTCCAAAAAGTGGAACATTTAAGTCTTCACACAAACTCAAAGCAAGTCAACACCTTAGAAAACTAATGAGATCAAGAAAGCATAAAAAGGAGAACTTTGTGGAACACTTAATGCTCTTTTCAAGTAGACCCCTCCCCTATATATGAATGCTGACATTGCATCCAAAGGGTGGAAATGAGGGGTGCTTAGAAATAAGTGAGTCCAACAACCCAATTTAGCTAACAAGATCAATCAAAAGTACTCTTCAAGTGAGTGTGAAGTGAGTCCACAAGGTGGAACATTTAACTCCTCACACAAACTCAAGGTGAGTCCACACCTTAGAAAACTAATGAGATCAAGAAAGCATAAAAAGGGGGAAACTTTGTGGAACACTTAATGCTCTTTTCAAGTAGATACCTCCCCTATATACGAATGCTGACCTTGCATCCAAAGGGAGAAAATGAGGGGTGATTAGAAATAAGCGAGTCCAACAACCCAATTTAGCTAACAAGATCAATCAAAAGTACTCTAAAGCTACTTATCAATACTACTCACAAATGAAAAAGGGTTGAATCAATGGAATATTTAACTTTCCAAGAAAACATAGAGTGAGTCCACAAAGTGGTGCATTTAACTCCCTATGTAAACAAAGAATGAATCCATGCCCCCAATCACTCAATGAGATATTTGATATTGGAAACCAAGAAGCATTCACTTACACAAACTTGTAAAAAAAAATCTATGTTCTTTCATTCACCATTAAGAGCATAAAAGAAATGTGCCTATGAAAGCAAGTAAACATTTGCTAATCCAAATGAAGGTGCAAGAAACTAAGTACAACTATGCAAATTAATTTTGTCTAAGTGTAGGAAATAGAAATAGCAAGCTAACTAAATCAAGATTCAACCAAAAAACCTCAAAAGGGCTCACTACCGGGTACAAAAATATTAGTCCAAGTGTACTGGAGCGATAATATTAGTCCAAGCGATACTCTACTCTATACCTATGTGATACTTCATCCGAGACCAGATGACAGTTCCTGAAACAGGTGGGTGATACTTCCATGATGAAGGGTGCTCCCCTTAATGCCACAAACACATAACAGAAATAGAGAAACAACAACAATAATATGCAAGAACAGAAAATTGGCTTCTTATTATCTCCACAAATGTGGAATTACAAACTTTCAGAATTACAATATGCAAAGCCACATGGGCATTCCCTTACAATATTCTTTAGGACAAAGCCTCGAATCAATACCCAGATCTACTACCCAGAACTATTCTGAACTGCCTAAGACAATAATACAGCCTTCCTTATATAGGCAATTTTCCACCACCTGGGAAGGTTCCAGAATTTTAGCCAATAAGGCCGACCAACTTAGAATTATTTTATTTTACATTTTATTACATCATAGTCGGCTCAAGATAACCTTTGAAACCTGAACAAAAATTTTGAAGAAAATTATTTTCTGCCATTTCAGGTGGTCCAACTTCCGAAGACCATAAGTCATCACCAGTTGACCCGCTCGGCTATTATAACCCCATTTCAGAAATGCCACGAAGCACTCTACAGGCTTGACTCGCGCAAGCACTCGTCACCCAAATTTTCAACCTCATGCGGGGCCTCTAAAGCCTTCAAAACTGAGTTCAAAGTTTCTGTACCCTACTGCCAATACCGAAAATCTTCAATATCTTCCAATATACACTTGATCTGGCAATGAAACTTTACTGGCAGACTTATATGACCAAAATGAACCTCCAAGAAAGAAATAAGATCATTTTGAGCACATACGAAAATTACCAAAAATAGTAACTTTCCATAAATAGCAGCTCTGCACAAAATAACCCTTATTGAATACAAAAATAGAAATATTTTTGGGTGATGCAAGATTGCTCTTACACCCAGGATGCTCCTGCATCATTTCGACAGGCAAAGTATCACTCGTGTATACAGAGAACTATCACGCAATATTCCTGGAATTATCGTGTGATACTCTGAGATAGAAAACCTAGAGACCGTGAATAATGTCCAAAAATCACTAAAAATATGATTGAAATGCAAAATTTAAAGGACAAAGCTAATCTACTCTGCCCCATGGTGGGTGCTAGAAATGTACACACAAAAGTAGTGCACTTCTATGAATCCTTACAATCAAGAACACTCAAGAATGAGTTCTCAAAAATTGATCCATAGCTCTCTATGTATGGAGTTGCAAGATTTGTGAAATTCCTCTCAGCTAGAGCTAATAAGCTAATGACACAATGAGAGATTCAAGTGAAGACAAGGGAAAGAATGCCAATATCCCCAAAGAATCAAATGAAATGCAATGCAATGCAATGCAAGCTAATCTATGAAAATGAAAGTACAAACTAGGCTATGAAAAGGAAGTACAAGTCTTACAATCCCTCCTAATTAAACTATGTGAGATTAATCTATAGCATAAAGAAATCTAAACTATGAATGCCATGGTAATGAAACTACTATGCAAGAGTGAAAGCTATGAAAGCATGTAAATATGAGATCCAAGAATGCTCCAAATCTTCAAAAGCTCCAAAGTTACCTAGAAAACCTGCAGCATAACATTAGCATAAAAATGAATGGATATGCAGATGAGGAAGAGAGCTCTTCTTTTATAGGAAATGAAAAAGAATGGATCATGGAGATTAAGAGGCAAAAGATTTAATCAATGGTGGAGCATCAAAGAGGAGCAATCCATGTGCACAAGTATCTTCCAATGAGAAAATAAGAGTTGACTTTTGTGTCCATATGAGACAAAAAGTGTTTTTTCCCTTTTCTATAAAATAGGAATAATGCTTTATTTGTGAAACTTAGGATAAAGGAAAAGTGGGGCTTTTTATTTAATAAAAGGGGAGGAAATATTCATTTTAAATAAATAAAAACTTAGGATAAAATGGTTAGCCCAAGGCAAATAATCGAAAATGATAAAACAAGATTTGATCAAAGAAATTGATATTGAGCTGAAAATGTTGATTTTTGAAAATATTGATTAAGGGATTTGATAAATTGCTGAATGGGGGCCAAAAGTCTAGGCGACCATTTTAGGGTGCATACACCTATCTCTTAAATAGGATATTACATCTTTCTACTTTTTTATACACATTAAAAATGAATAAAATAAAATTAGCAAATATGGTTGATATTTCACCATTCCACCATGAATAATGAAATAAAATAATAAATTAGTTTTAATATAAATAGTAAATTACTTGTGGCAATTAATATGAAAAAAATAAAGAATATGTAATATGCTAAATTATAACTCTAATTATTTTATTTTCTAAATTTACTATTGAGTAATATTGTACTCATACATGATGAACTCAGATATAAAATTACTAGTATTATTTAATATTTTATAAAGTACTAAATTATTAAAAACAAAATATTAGTCTCTATAAAAATGTATGGATAAATATTATATATTTTTACTTAGGTTCCTCAAAGAACTTCATTTACATCACTATATTAACCATTCCAAATTAAGGGATCCTTCAAATCTATATTAGCTCAGAAGGGTTGAAAGCCTTGTTAGGTATATATGCAACATATGTGATTAATGACTCTATCTTTGGGAAACTAGCAAACCACATTGTTGAATTTAAAGAAGCCGACATTGATCTCAATATGGCGCTTGCCAAGCATCTTTGAAAGGTGTTTCTTGAGAGTGATTCTTTAAATTATTTTAACAACTTGAAGGGGGTCCGAAAGCCTAGTTGGTCTATCCAAGACATTATCTTAGATTGTTTGAAAATGGTTATCTCCCTAGATAGTTTCATTATCTCCCATATCTATAGGAAAGGAAATTATGTGAGAGATTTTATGTGAATATTGTAGCTACTAAGGATTCAATATTTTTATGGTGAGCTAATGGTCCCATTCCCATTAAAATACTATTATTTCTATAAAATAGTATGTTTCTAATTTCTTTTTGTCACTTCAAAGTAATCCTTTTATTTTCCAAGCTTCTTTAATATTTTTAGAAAATGATATTTTTCTTTCATTATGGATTCTTTTGTCTCCTCTACACTATTTTTCTTTTTTTTTCCATCAACAATTGATTGGGAGATAAGTTTCTCTATTTCAAACACTCTTTGTTGCATTCTCATCTTTCCTCTACATCCAAGTCTTAAAAATCTATGGTTAATTATGTTACAGAAAAGATAGCATATTATTGATGTTCAATAAAGCCAAGATCATAGATGTGCATTACCATTTCTTCTAGTTTTTTTTCTTCTGTTACAATACCTTTAACCAAGCATAAAAAATGCACATGATTTTTATGTTTTTCCACCAATTAGCAACCAATTACACT
The DNA here is from genome assembly GCA_027943335.1 of Chamaecyparis obtusa. NCBI lineage: Eukaryota > Viridiplantae > Streptophyta > Pinopsida > Cupressales > Cupressaceae > Chamaecyparis > Chamaecyparis obtusa. The sequence continues at coordinate 179,315 of BSBK01011681.1, read as the reverse complement.
AGCAAGGAATGAAACACAACAAAACTGATGATACCTCAAGGGAAAATTAATTTCTCGTCAAGATCATGCTAAGATCTTCCACCAAATTTTTGACTCTATTCAAATGTAAACCATTTGTTTGAGTCCTCAAAATATTATTTTTGGTGTTGATAATGGAAAACTATTATTTTTTATTATTTCACATCATGGCATAGAAGTTGACAAAAATAAAATTGATTCTATAGTTAAAATGCTAATTGTGCCTTTTTTCTCACAGTTTTCTAGATATTCATGTCTCTCTTTATGCTAAGGCATGTATTTGTAACAATGTCATGACACAGATCTAGGTGCAAGCAGATAAAGTGGCTCTTGAGGTTTCTCATTTGCAGGCGTTACTCTAGCACTGAGGCAATGCCCCTTGTACTGTGGCTTGTGTACCTCTAGATTCTCTCTTAGCTAACCATACACTGCCCAAGGGCTGATGTTGTAGCCGGAGTTCCTCTGCCAGACACTCCAAGATTCTGCATCAATGGCGCTACCACTCCGACTCTCCCCCTCCTTGGAGGGATGCGGGTTCTGGCTAGCCTCATGTGCTTGCTTCTACTGCTGCTACTTTTTCATGGCCCTCGGCCTCTGTTCTTGCTGATCAAGACAAGTTCCCTCACCTGGCGCTGGCTCTCTCACCCAAGCAGGAGGAAAGAGAATTGTAAAAAGATGATCCAGAAGACGGCTGAGCCATTCCTGATCAGGCTCGTAGGCCCAATGTTTGGGGCAATCTTGATGATAGAGATCCTCCTCCCTATTCTACTACTGCTCTTGCAGCTTCAGGTTTTCTTATTTTATATGGTTTTTTGATGAATAGTTGTATGTTTCTAGCCTAAGTCCCGAGTGACTTGTGGGGTGATTTCTTCCCCTAACCCTTTTTTTGTGAATATTGTACTTTTATATTTTTAATAGGAAAGGCCTCTATTCATAAAAAAAAATTGCTACCTCCCATAAAATTTCTCAAATTTGAAGCTTAAAAGGAAAGATTAAATTCATTCCTCAATTGGTTTCCTGACTTGTGATTCAAACCCTTCCCTTATCTCAAATGCTTAAAAATTATAACACTTTTAAGTGGAATTTAGATTGTTGAAATTCCCTTGAAGACTTAAAATATTATTTATACAATCCTCTTATCCTACAACCTTCTATTCCTCACCATTCTTTTCTTCTCTATATTGATGCTTAATCTGATTCTCTTTCAACCTTATTGGAAGAACATTGTGATGATGGTAAAGAATTTCCTCTCTATAATGTAAGTGATACTTTACTTAATTATGAAGTCAAGATATATTGCATTTGAAAAAAAATCTTTCTCTTGTTTTCACAACTCAAAAGTTGAGATATTTGTTTCCTAGTACTAAAATATATATAACCATAAAATTTGATCCATTGAAGTCTCTCATCTCTAAATTGATCTATCTAGATGTTTACCTAAATGGTTTATATTGTTAACTGAGTTTAACATTAAGTTTATATCTCAAAAATTAATTAAGGCCCTAAGTTTAATCAAGTACTTGGGCAATTCTCATTTTCCTTTTAGTCTTCCTGATCAAGACACATTTCCTAATGACCTTGTGCTCCCTTTGGATGTAGATAACATGGAGGATGTTTTATTTGATGATATAGATGTTGATCTTCCTCTAATACTGGTACCATATAAGTTTCTCCTTCAAGAAAGTCAATTCGTGTATCCAATCATCTAAACATCTTCCGCACCAATAACAATTCTAAGTATGAAGATCTTATAGATGGTTTATGTATAAACTTATCTTTAAATATTAAGCATTTATGTATATTTGGTGATTCACAATTGATCATAAGACAAGTAACATGAACCTATCAAGTGAAACAATGTAAATTATCCGAATACCATGAAAATGACTTATCATTGTTGAAAAAGTTTACTTCTTACACTAGTAATCTTGTTCTGTGAAAAGATAATCAAAATGAAGATGCAATAGAAAGTGTTACTTCCCTTGTATTCCTCTAAGAAATAACCATGGATTTGTTTTCATAACTGATGCTAACTTATGCAGTGATGGTAGTAATGAGATAGATTTGATTGCATGATGATTAGTTATTGAGTTCTCAATAATGTCAAGTACTCATCTATTGTTGCTAGTATGTTGCTGAGTATATGAATGGTGATCAGAGTGTTTCAGTGAGGTTTCATTTGTAGATATTCATATGGGAGGCTCAGGGATGTCTTAGAATATTAAATGCATGACCACTATTGTTGATATTGACCAGTGAGTAGTTACTAATATGTGATAGGTGTTTTGAGTGGTTTTTCAAATTTGTGTTATGTATTGTAATGCAGTTATAGGATATAGTTTCAAATAGTATTTAGATGCTATGGTTGAAATCACATCTATTTTCAATGATTAGAGTTGAAGATAGAAGACCAAAGAATAGAGTCAGAGTTGTTAACAGGTTGAAGTGTTAAAGTTCTTGAGTGATAGTGATTAAATCTTTGATTGGTGATCGGTGAAAGTGTTGCAGTGATTGTGGTTAAGTCAATCATGATCTAATAACATGTATTAAATATTGTAGGTGATGATCTGGCATCACATTATTCAATGCTGGAATGTGGAGAAAATTCAAGAAGAAGGAAGTGTGTAGTCAAAATGTGTTTGACTCCTAGACTCAAATTTCTATGAAAATTATTGTGATAGCCAATGCGATATGAGAAATTTACTGTATACATTTAATATTAGTGTATGATATGGTGGACCTATCTAGAAAGATTCAAATTTAGGTTGTAATTCATTTAGGGTAGTCCTAAGGCGGTGGAAAACTTAAGGGCTTAATGAACAATAGATATTAGACAAAGTTGATAGTTTTTGTTGTTGATAGTGTGTGAAGCAAGTATGGTGTAACAAGTGAGTTGCGATCAAGAAAAGGAAGAGATCTAAGAGTGTTAAGGAAACATTGTGTACTTCAAAGGAGCTGATCAAATAGAGTTAACTTTCTATTTTAGAGATAATTGTTCATGTTGTTCCTTAATAGTTATAACAATCAAAATCCCCTAAGAGGGTAGATCCTAGCAGGTCCCTACTGTAAATCCTCTAACAAGGTGGCACATTAGTTTGTGTTTGAAGTCCTCTAACAAGGCTACTCTTGATAGGATGAAGGTTTTAATCAACTTAAAGGTAACTCCCTTAACTAGGTAGCACCTAACAATGCTTTTAAAAAACTTCTAGCAGGGTTAAGCTCCTCACATGGCATACTTTAGAAAGGTACATCATTTAGTGGGTTCTAATCCCAACCTTATTTTTTTATCAATTTGGGTTTCCACAAGATAAACATCTATGTCAAGTGTTTTATTATTTTTTGGATGAACTTATGGTTATGATTTTCATGTTCTGCTATTAAAGATAAACTTGTGAGTGTTGTGGTAAAGTTTAAAAGGATAAAAAGTTGGATAATTGATAGATTACTAATTCACCCCTTCCTTCTCAATAATCTAATATTAGGATTGACAATTTGTATCAGACGTAAAAGGTTCCTCTATTGTGGTGAAGCTTATCATCATGAGACAAAGATCCAAAGATGATGCGAAAGGAAGGTCCTAAGTTTACAAGAGAAAACTATTCAGTATGGTGCAACTGAATAAAGTTATACCTCATAGGTATGGGTGATAACGATCAGGATCATGTGGTTACTAGATATTTTGTCCCACTAGGAATCCTAAATCTAGACTAGCTGAAGACAAGACAAGAACACACTACTACAATGGAAGTCATTGCAATTACTCTATCAGGTGCATAATTTATAGATGTTGAAAAGACTTGGATACTGCTCATGAGATGTGAGAAAAGTAAAGAAATGTCTATGGTGGAGATCCACATGTGTAGAAGGAAAAAATTGATAGCTTGAGAGGAAAATATGATGAGATGAAAATGCAAGAAAATGATAACATAGAGCAATACAGACAAAGAATCAAAGAGGTTGTCATTGCTATTAGAGGTGTTGGAGGTAATCTTCTTGAAGAAGATGTGGTAAGAAAAGTATTGAGAACTTTTTCACCTTAGTATTCTATTAGAGTTTCAGCTATTCAAGAGATTAGATCTCTAGGAACTATTGTTTTTACCCTTGATTCTTTAATAGGAAAGCTGACTGCGTTTGAATTAAGCGATTATGACAATAGTATGCCTAAAGTTGAAGATTCTTTCAAGTCATCATTAACTATTGTACCTTCTAATAAAGGAAAGTAAATATCTAACAACTCATCAATATTTTAATCTAATAATTATGAATATTTCATGTCTAAAGAAACAGAGGAAAAGTTAAATATAAAAGGTAAGCTACCTCTTAAATGTTTTGCATGTAATAAGATTGGACACATATCCTCTAGATGTCTTGACAATGACAGGAAGGAGAAACCAAGAAGATTCAAGGAAAAAAATAATAAAACATTTTACCTTGTTAAGGAAGGTGTCACTGATGAATAATCAAATGGTAGAAATGAAGAGGAAATTCTATTTATTACAATGAAGGAAGAACCCTCAGAAGAAGGTGAAAATTTATTACTACCTAACTTGAATCACAGAGGTGATTAGATTATTGAAATTGGATGCACTCATCACATGACCGGTGAAAGAAACAAATTCATTAAGATGGAGGAATGAGATGGAGGCTCAATGAGATTTTGCAATGATGCTCCATGTATGGTGAAAGGTAAAGGTTTCATTCTTCTAAATAATAAGACAAATTTTGATGATGTTTTACTAGGTTGATGGTTTAAGATAAAACTTCTTAAGTGTTTCTCAATTAAAAAATAAAGGATATAGATTAGAATTGAATGAAGGTATGTGAAGGATCATTGGGAAATCTTGAGATTTAATTTCTACTCGTGAACAAACAAGAGGTAAGTTGTTCCATTTGAGTTTTGTTGTTAATATTTGTTTGATTGCTAAGGTAGAAGATTGCTGGTTATGGCATAAAAGGTTTTGTCATGTTAATTTTGATAACATTGTCAAGGTTAGTAAGATGAAGATAGTAAGAGGTTTCCTTAACCTAGTAAACCTAGACAATGTGATGTGTAAAGAATGTCATCTTGGAAAGTTAACTAGTTCAAGTTTAATCAGTAAAAATTACTCTTCTGAAAGCATCATAGATTTGGTTCATACAGATTTGTGTGGTCAAATGAGAACTCAAAGTTATTATGGTGGTAGGTACTTTATGTTTCTTGTTGATGATTATTTCAGAGTGATGTGGGTTATTTTTCTTAAGGATAAATCATAATAGATAGTGTAATTTTCTAATGTGAGAGTAGATGAATTCTCTAAATAGAATGATGAATCTAGCAAGAAAGATCTAGATGATTATCATGGGTTTGTATATGTACAACTGATGGAACATGAAACTACAAATGAACTAATTGGAAGATAGATTAATGAAAAAGAACTGGTACAAGTGATTAAAGGTACTCTTAGAAGAAATCTAGTATTGCTAAGGTATGCGAGATTAAATCATTCCCCTCATGAAATTATTGGTGGTAGAAATGCTGGTGTTTTGACAAGATGAAAAGAATGAGAAAGTATATGTTTACTATATGAACTTGAGCCTAAGATTGAAAAACATGCATTAAAAGATGAGGATTGGTTGAAGGATTTTGAAGGATAATTAGAAAAGATTGAGAAGAATAAGACCTAGACATTAGTACCCAAACCGGTGGACAAAACATAATTAGTACTAAGTTGATTTTCAGGAATAAGATGAATAAGAAAGGTGAAGTAATAAGGAATAAAGAAAGATTGGAGTGTAAAGGATATGAGTAGGAGGAAGGCCTGGACTAAGGTGAAACATTTTCACCTTTGGCCAGACTTGAACGTGTGAGGATACTACTTTCTTAGGCTTCTTACAAAGGATTCAAAGTGTATCAAAAGGATGTAAAATCTTCTTTTCCCAATGGTGTATTGGACTTGAAGAAGTCTACATTGAACAACTAGAAGAATTTTCTAATGAAGAAGGTAAGCACATGGTATGAAAATTAAAAAAATATTTATATGGATTGAAGAAATAACCTAGATCATGGTATGAGATTGCACTCTTATCTTATTCAGATTAGTTTTCAAGGACAAGTGACAAGAATAATGTATATTTGAAGATTGAGAAAGATGATAGGTTACTGATTGTAGAAATATTTGTTGATGATACTATATTTGTTTATAATGAAGAAATGAGGAGATCATTTACATATGAAATCAGGAAAGAATTCGAGATGTCTATGATAGGTGAGATCAAATTCTTAATTAGATTGCAAGTTCAATAGTTAGAAAAAGGAATATACATTAGTCAGTCCAAGTATGTGAAAGAGATATTAAAAACATTTGGGTCGAAAGACTAAAAAATGGTTGGTACCCCTATGGTAACTGGTTGCAAATTGTCAAAATAAGATGATACTAAAGAAGTGGATGAGACTCTTTACTGATCCATGATCAACAAGCTATAATATGTGGTGTATAGTAGACTAGATATTGTACAAGAAGTTGTATTAGTGGCCATATTTTCTTGTAATCTAAAGGAATCACATCTAATTGATCTGAAAAAGATATTAAGATATCTTAACGGAACTGAAGACTATGGTCTTTGGAATGCATATAAAGGTAATTTTTCATCAAGTGTATTTACTGATGCAGACTGGGCAAGAAATGTTGATGATAGAAAGAGCACTTATGGTGGTGAATTCTTTCTTGGAGATAGGATTATGTCCTAGACAAGAAAAAAGAAGAATTATATATCACAATCAATAATTGAAGATGAATTTATAGCTGGTATAATTAATTATACACAGGTTCTATGGATTAAATAGATTTTGGAAGGAATTCAGGAAAAGGTAGCTAAACCCGTGGTTATCTATTGTGATAATTCAAGTTCCATTAATATTTCTAAAAACCTAGTGATGCACTCTAAGACTAAGAATATAGCTATACAGTATCACTTTCTTATAGAGCATGTACAGGAGAACAAAGTAAAGTTGGAGTATGTGCTATCTAAAGAATGTAGGTTGCTGATATTTTTAAAAAACAATTTTTAGGATGCTTTTGAGTATCTAAGAGGTTTAATATAGGTTTCATTCCCCTATCTTTTGTGAATTAAGAGAATATTCAAATACATCAATCCAAGTGTATTCTAGTGAATATCTTTATGATTGGATTTATGTAGTGAGGCTACTCCATAGGGGGAGAAGTCTGTGATGTGTTGTGTTGAGTCATAATACAACAAAGAAAATGTCAGATGTGTTTGACACCTTTGGCATTATTGTAAAAGGGGGAGAGAATGTATATGCGAAAAAAAAGTATATAGGGAGAGAATATATTTAAAGAAGTTTGTTCAAAAGTGTAGAAGCTTAGTGTAAGGAGAAGTAATTAAAATATTTGATGCTAGTAAGAAGTGGGAACATTTGTCTGATCCTAGTATTGTTGGCATTGATGAGAGTGTTTCCATCAATTCCAAAGGGGGATATTGTTATCATAATTGATGTTAACTAATGTAGTGATGGTAGTAATCAAATAGATTTGATCATATAATGATTAGTTATTTAGTTGTCATTGATGTCAAGTATTGACCTAGTGTTGCTAATATGTTGCTAAGTATATGAATGGTGATGAGAGTGTTTCAGTGATGTTTTAGTTATAGTGATTCATATGAGAGACTCAAGGATGTCTTTGAATGTTAAATGCATGACCACTAATATTGATATTGACCAATGAATAATTTATGATTAGAAGAAGGTTAACATACAACTTCTCAAACAGTTAGTGACAAGTGATTTGAGTGGTTTGTCAAATCTATGATATGTATTGTAATATGGCTACAAGATATGATTTCCAATAGTATTTGGATGATATGCTTGAAATCACAACTATTTTTTATGACTAGAGTGGAAGATAGAAGATGGGAGAATAGAGTCAGAGTTGTTAATAGGTTGAAGTGTTAAATTTCTTGAGCAATAGTGATTAAATCTTTGATTGATAATAAGTGAAAGTGTTGTAGTGATCGAGGTTAAGTTGAAGTCATGATCTAGTGACATGTATTAAAGATTGTAGGTGATGATCTGGTATCACATTATTTAATACTAGAGTGTGGAGAAAATTTAAGAAGAAGGAAGTGTGTAGTCAAAACATGTTGACTCTTGGTCTCAAATTTCTATGTAAATCATTGTGATAGCCAATGTGGTATAAGAAATTTATTATATACATTTAATATTGTTGTATGATGCACTGGACCTATCCAAAAAGATTGAAAGTTAAGTTATAAGTTGTTTAGGGAAATCCTAAGGTGATGGAAAAATTAAGGGCTTGATGAACAATATATATTGGAGAAAGTTGATAGTTTTTGTTGTTGATCATGAGTGAAGAAAGTGTGGTGTAAAGTGTGAGTTGTTATCAAGGCAGGGAAGAGATAAGTGTGTTGAGGAGACATTTTATACTTCAGAGGACCCGATGAAGAAGATCTAGTCCTATTTTACAGATCATTGTTCTTGTTGTTCCCTAATAGTTACAATGGTCAAAATCCCCTAACATGATGGATCCTAGTAGGTCCCTATTGTAAATCCTCTAACAAGGTGGCACATTAGTTTGTGTTTGAAGTCCTCTAACAAGGCTAGTATTAATAGGGTAAATTTTTTAACAGATGGGTAAAGGTAAATCTCTTAACTAGGTAGCACCTAATAGTCTTTTTGTAAAAATCCTAATAGGGTTAAGTTCCTCATAGGACATGATTCAAAAAGGTACATCATTTAGTGGGTTTGCATCCCCAACGTGGTTTTTCCCTAATTTTGATTTCCATGAGATAAACATCTGTGTCAAGTGTTTCATTATTTTGTGGATGAACTTATGCTTATGAGTTTTTATTCCTTGCTAGTAAAGATAAACTTGTAAATGTTGCGGTAAAGTTTAAAAGGATACAACATTGGATAATTGATAGATTACTGATTCACCCCTCCCCTCTTAGTAATTTGAATGTAGGATTAATAGGATTACACTTTTTAATACACAAACCTACCTCACCCTCTTTTTTATAATAGATCTAGTGAATTTCCCTTTTTCTTTAATATGGATTCTAATGAGTATTGTTGTATACTTACATGATTCTACCTTTCCATATTTTACAATTAAAAGCACAAGAGTTCGAATTATTAAACTATTTGAATATTAAATAATTATTTCCAATGTTCTTTATAGAAGAGGATATAAAGTTTTTTATTTTTCACACTAAATTAGAGACCCATATTTTTGTTGAGGAAGCAGATTTAGGTTCTTGCAAGGGCATTTTAGTGACCTAAATATTTAATTGATAAGTTACTTTGTATGGGTTACTATTTGTAAACTCTAGAAATGATTCCTTTGACTTTGTCAAAAAATGTCATTAGTGTTAGAAACATAAGAATCTAACCCATTCTTCTACCTATGAATTTAGAGCTTAGGTATCCCCTTAGACTTTTTCCTTATGGGATTTTGATCTTGTTTGTAAAAAATTTCCTCTGTTTCAAGGACAATCTTTCACTATCGCTACTATAGATTACTTTACATAGTGGGATAAAGTTCTCCCTCTTTGATCGACAACCTGTTAAGTAAATTTATAATTCATCCTTGACAATAGTATTTCCTAATTTTGTTTACTTCCGACTTTGAAATCCAATAATGGCGTGTCATTTAAGCATAAAGATGTAAAGAAGTTCCTTTAGAAATAATAACAAAGAAACATAGTTAGGATTTTCATACTCAAATCCTTATTCTTTTTGGGCCTATAGAATCAGTGTTTGTACAACTATAGGAGATTCTTTCATTATGGGTCTCTCTCAATGACATCCTTGATAATGACTCCCATAGAGAAAAATACATTTAAAAAATTGAGATACTTAATGAACATGTAAATTCTTCTGCCTAGGAATTTAGAGCTTAGGTGTTCCCTTAGACTTTTTCCTTATGGGATTTTGATCTTGTTTGTAAAAAATTTCCTCCTTTTCAAGGACAAACTTTCACTATCACTACTATAGATTACTTTACATGGTGGGATAAAGTTCTCCCTGTTCGATCGACAACTAGTTAAGTAAATTTCTAATTCATCCTTGACAATAGTATTTCCTAATTTTGTTTACTTCCGACTTTGAAATCCAATAATGGTGTGTCATTTAAGCACAAAGATGTAAATAATTTCCTCGAGAAATATCATGTTCAATATTTTTTCTTTACTCCTTACTATCCTAAACCAAATGGTCAAGTTGAAGCTTTTAATAAGAGGATTAATAAGATCCTTCATAAAACTAAATAAACATAGTTAGGATTTTCATAATCAAACATTATTCTTTTTGGGCCTATAAAATCAGTGTTTGTACAAATACAAGAGATTCTTTCATTATGGGTCTGTCTTAATGACATGCTTGATAACGACTCCCATAGAGACAAATACATTTAAAAATTTGAGATACTTAATGAACAACATGTAAATTCTCTTGAGAATTTCACATCTTATCATAACACAATGTAATAGAGTTAGAAAGATAGAGTTGTTCGATTTTCTTTCTTTGTTGTTGAATTGGCAGTTTAGGAGAATTAATACAATGTGATCACTCTCAAAGGTAAAAAGACATTCTAGTCCTTCCTAACTTGGACTATACATCATCACTAAAGTCTACAACTCATGTGCTTATAAATTAGTAGATATCAAAGGTGTACCTCTAAAGGATCCCATTTATGCTATGCATATACTATACTTATTTCATCTTATTTTGTTCTTCTTTACTGATTGGTATGCTGACATTTTCTTCTATAAATAATTTTATTTCATATAGTTAGATATTTTTCCATTTACTATACATTGCCTTGTTCATGAAAATGTGTTAGTTTGTCTTGCATTCAATTTTTAGTTTCTTTTTCCTAGATTAAGAAACTATGTTATTTTTCTTGCACATAGCTCACTATTCCATGTACCATGTTAGTTAAATCATATTGTATTTAGTAAGAAAACCCATAGCTAGATCACATTGATATTTACCTTAGACATGAGTAAATTGTACATCATCACTTTTTGTATTTAGTTAAACACTTATAGTTCTTTAATAAAATCAAACATGTATGAATTTTATCATTGTAGCGTTGGTTATGTAATTAATCACAATTACATTAAATCAGACATACATTTTCATCACCATGTTTTTTTAATCAAAGAAATATAACACATTATTTTGTATTAAACAAAAGTAGGTAAGACATTTAAAAATACATCATCACATATAAGAATAGTTTCAAAACATGATACAACATAAATATCACCATTAAATCAAAATATGGTATGCAATCCTATATCTCTTATCTATCTCTATGGTTGATGATTGTTAGAGCCCTTGGGCCTAGTCAGGGGAAGTGGATGAAAGGAACATCAATATTTTGTTGTGGTGTGTGACTCTTAGAGGTCCTCCTTCTCACCATCCTATTGACTATGTCCTTGTATCATCTTGTATGTACCTTCAATTTGCTAGTGATGCTCTGAAGCTACAATTCTATGACTTGTCATTTCTCTCGAGCCTATCATAAAGTCTCCAGCTCTACTTGTATTTGTGTGACACAAGCTAAAATATGTCCTCATGTCTGCATGATTATTACCCTAGACTACTCTATCGAGAGCCTCAAGAGTCAACTGACCATGCAAACCCTTGGGTGATGCATCTAATAAACTTGCATCACCCCCTAATGTCTATTGCAAGAAAGAAGATCAATAAAAGATTAGGTACATCATCATTTATATAAAAATGGAAGAGAACATATAAAATCTTAAAACATCAATTCACTTTCTTACCTTAGTATCTCTCTACCCACTCAGGGTCAATAATGGCGTATGCCTCTAACATTTTAGTCTTTGGTGTAGCTAGCCGCATTACAGTAGTTGTCCTACTTTATTCTCCACACTCAAGATGTCTCGATATCTCCAAATTAGAGACTGGTAATATTAACAGATGTACTCAGAAGACCTCTAGAGTGGTATGTCATAGTCTTCTCTTCCATACACCCTCTTCGCTCTGTCCTCTATCTAGTTTTTACGGTTAATTTTATTTCTTCAAAACTCCAATACATAAACATTTGGACATGGAAACCACCAAAGAATGATCAATTTCGTAACAAAAAAAATTATATATTCCTATTATTTGATTTCATATATATTTTGATGGATCAATAAATCATACAATTTTATGCGAAACTGAACTTTATTCCCTGAACTTCACCCATCCATTTCTATATATTTTACTATATGCATAAACCGTTATATTGCAGCATCACCCAATTTTGCAATTGTGTTAAGCCCATTGAAGAATTCTTTATGACTTAACTGTCTAGTGGATGTTCAAGAGAGCAATTCGTATGAAAAACTTAAATAGCTGGTTGATTTTGTGCCTCCATTCGTGCAATGCCATGTTATAATTTTTATTGCTTTGTCTCCATCCATGTCGATTAACATGATCTGTACAACTTACGGTGATACAGATCTAGCATGGCTGCAGGCAGACACAGAGAATCCCGAGCAGAAGCTGTGTATTAAATAGCTCAAAATGCGTATAATGTAAATATCTCTTGTCATATGTTTTCAGCTTGTCTGCTATGGTTCTCCATGCTTGCCAATTGCCATATCTTTATAAACTGATTGATAAAATAATAAATTTAATCCATGTTTTGAACCCCAATAAACAACTCAGCTAAGTAGCCATCTGTCCTAGCAGTTTAGCGTTCTAAATATTAAATTTAATAAAATATTTGTTTAACATATATGTTTAACGATATAACTTATATGTTTAACGTTATAGAGCATCATTTATATATCACATAATTTTCACTAACGATATGCTTAATTTGCCTATAAACATTTTTCCCTAAAGAATTATATGCCACTTAGCGCGGCGCTACCAATCACCTCTTTTATTCCAAGAATAACTCCACTAAATTTTTTCCATAAAGAAAACACGCGTCATTCTTATAACCATGATGGCTTTTTCATTAGATGAGCACGTCATTCATTTTAAATGAAGACATCATGTAACCCTAAAAATCTTCGAAGTAGCGAATTGTATGCCACCTATGAACATTAGATATCATACCATCAACTCACACATAAAGCATTTCAAATTAATCCATCAAGACATCCTTACACATAGATTCATTGGGACTAAACTGCTGCTTAGTCAGTGAGTAAATAGTTTGCTGATCTTGTGTCTTTCCAGTCGTGCAGTTGTATTTTTAATTACTCGGTCTCCTTGCCTGCCAATTAAAATGATCCATACAACTCACCATCACTGAGCGTTGCAGTAGACACGGAGAATCTCCCATGGTTTCCACCTGTAAAACCCAAGGCATGTGGTCATCCAGTTTATGTTTCCAAGACCAAATTTAATTTAATTTTTAAAATCAATTATAAAGACAGCGAAATTTATATTCAATCTGTAAGGAAACAAAGGTGTGCGAAAACGCTTCCTATGCTAATCTTGAGAGGACGGTTATGCAAATTTCAACTTAAATATCGCAAAAATCTCAAGAAATGCATAATAAAGCATAAACAAAATAACAATGAACACATAACATAGTGATTACCGTGGGGAAAACCTTTCGGGAGAAAAACCCCACCCTCTAAAACCCGCACAATGTATTATCAAACCAAGAAGATTACAATACACTTGCAGTGCAAGTTCTTATAGGAGCGCATCACCACAACTCGAACTCGGAGAGACTCTTTCTAGCATCCAGTCTTGCAAAAACTCAATTATCCAAACACCTCCCCAAACCCTCTTTTTATAGTGATTTTACAACTTAGAAACCACTTGTGGTTTTAGAAAACCATGGGCTTAACCACCATGCCACATGTTGCCCATTTTTGACATTTACATTTTCAAGATGGAAAAACAACCAAGTTAAAATAATAATCTCGTCCATAATTTTGTCCTCTAGTTTAGACCCCCATAAAAGTCACAAAATGAGTCATCAAGGCTCTAAAAATGACCCACCTATATTCTACTATAAACAAGACTCATTTTTGACAACTCATTAACCATTTTTCAATGCATAAACATGTGGAAAACTACCAACAAAAATATTGGACTTATTTGAAACAAACTGCAAGGTTGAGACACATATTCTCAACATTCTCCCACTTGTCGAACACCTTGCAAGAGTCAAGGGATCCAAAGTATCATGGATTTAATTGCTAGGGGCCAAGAGGCCCATAGACTCTGAACACCATCTAAACTTTTATATACTCGCGGGCTTAGTTAATGCATCATCAACATTCACCAAAGTTTCCATCTTCTCTAGCTTTACCTTGCCATCTTCAACCATATCTCTCACAAAATGATATTGTACATCAATGTGCTTGGTCCTGACATGAAAAGTAGGGTTCTTCGCTAGGCAGATTGCACTTTGACTATCACTGTAAATTGTCACTGCACCCTATTTGAACTCTATATCTAAACACAATCTCTTTAGCTAGATGGCTTCCTTACTGGCATGAGTAGCTACCATATACTTTGCCTCAGTAGTGGACAAAGCAACCATAGCCTGTTGCTTTCTCATTCAACTGATTGCACCACCGAATAATGTAAACACATATGCACTGGTGGATCTTCTTCTATCAACATCAACAGCCCAGTCTGAATCCACATAGCCTTGAATATCTAAAGAATGCTCATTTTCCGTTCCATGAAAACATATCGAGTACTCTGAAGTACCCCCCAAGTATCTGAAAACTCTTTTTACTCAATCCCAATGTGCTCTTCCTGGATTAGACATATAACGGGAAAGAACTCCCACTGCTTGGGCAATGTTTGGTCTTGTACAGACCATAACATACATCAAACTTCCAACAACACTCTGATATGGTACTCGACTCATCTCTTCCATCTCCAAAGGGGATGTAGGACACTATGAACTAGAAAGCTTTGTGCCCATTGTAATAGGAACACTCAATGGTCTAGAATCCTGCATATTGAATCTTTTCAGAATAGTACCAACATACTTGCTCTGGCCTAGCCAAAGCTTTCTATTTTGTCTATCTCTTACAATCTCCATTCCTAGAATGTGTCTCGCTGCACCAAGATCTTTCATTTCAAATTTTATCGAGAGCTGAGATTTTAACTCTGCAATCAAACCTTTTTCCTTTGCCAATAAACAACATGTCATCGACATACAAGACAATAACCAGGAAATGATCATCATCAAATTTAAAATATATACAGTGATCATATTTAGATCGCACAAATCTCAAACTCAATACATATGTATCAAACTTCTGGTACCACATCCTAGTACTCTATTTTAAACCATACAAGGATTTCTTCAACTTACAGACCAAATGACTTTTACCTTTCACCATATAGTGTTCTGGCTATGTCATGTAAATTTTCTCCTCCAAATCTCCATGAAGGAAAGTTGTTTTCACATCCATTTGCTCAATCTCTAGATCATAGGCAGCTACAATAGAAAGTAAAAATCTAATGGATGTCATTTTGGCTACTGGAGAAAAAATCTCACCATAATCTACTCCCTCAACTTGAGAGTAACCTTTTGCAACCAAACGTGCTTTATACTTCTCAATGCTTCCATCTGGACCCATCTTCTTCTTGAACACCCATTTACAACCAATAGGCTTTTGTCCTTCAGGCAATGGTACAAGGTCCCATATTTCATTCCTCTTAAGAGCTGACATTTCTTCATCCATGACTATTTTCCAAGACTCTGAATCATTCATACCAAGAGCCTCTTCTACAGATCTCGGTTCATCAATGTTAGCATTTAATGCAAATATGTATCTCCAATCATCAGGAGAATACACATACCTTTCAAGTGGTTTCCTTTGTCTAGTAGACCTTCAAGCAAGATCTGGTTCAGGTTCAGCCTCAGCTTCAGGTACCTCTTCTTCCTCTGATGATTTAGAACTTGTAGAGCTCTGTTCGACTTCTTGTCTTTCTAAAAGCCTTTACTCAAATTTCTCCGGTGTAACAGGTAGTTGAATCACATCTTTCTTTTCTTTTATTTGTTCTAGCTGAACTGTAACAGAAGAAGGCTTAGTTTCTCTAAAAATAACACTTCTTGAATAAAATACATTTTGTTCAACAAGATTCCAAAGCTTGTATCCTTTCACACCATAACTGTATTTGATGAAAATACATTTGACAGCTTTGTTATCCAATTTAGTTCACTTCTCCTTTGGCACATGAGCATATGCTTCGCAACCGAACAGTCTCAGATGTCTAAGTGAAGGCTTGTGGCCCGACCACGCTTCTATTAACATCTTATCAACAAGAGCTGATGTAGGATACTTGTTTATCAGGTAGTAGGTAGTGGCTACAGCTTCAGCCCAGAACTTTTATTCTAGTCCAGCACCACTCAGCGTACTCCTAGCCTTCTCCATCAGGGTCCTGTTCATTCTTTCTGCAACTCTATTTTGTTGTGGAGAATACGGAGTTGTCTTCTCTCTTTTAATACCACAATATTTACAAAATGTGTCAAAATCATTGGAGCAAAATTCACCACCATTATCAGTTCTCAAACATTTTTTTTTCTTTTCAGTCTGCAACTCAACCATTGCTTTAAATTCTTTGAAACGACTGAAAACTTTAGCTTTACTCCTAAGAAAATAAACACATGTTCTTCTACTGAAATCATCAATGAAAGAAACATAATATACTGATCTACCAATAGAAAGAACATCAACTGGAACAAATACATCTGAATAGATTAGATCCAAAATACATGAGGACTTATGAGAACTCGAGTAAAATTGAATGCGGTTTTCCTTACCATAGATACAATGCTCACAAAAATTAAATTCAAGATTGCAATCATTCAACCCATCAACAAAGTTTTTATTTTTCAAGGTTCGTAGACCCTTCTCACCTATGTGACCGAGTCTCTGGTGCTATAACATGGTCTTCTTTGCATGTAACTTTGATTTGGTAGATAGAGCACCCTTGGGTACCCAAAACCCATGACCATCTATTGAAAGAGAAACCCTCTCCTTTTCCAACTGAGTAGTCTTTTTCACAATCTTATCAAAAGTACTATTCCACTCAATTGTGCATGCATCAAGCTGGTACAGTGTACCCAATCTTCTTCCTCTTGCTATTACTATAGCACCTCTCACCATTTTCACACCTGCTTCAGAAAATTGTACATGCACACATGCATCTATTAGCTTGCTAACAGATAACAAATTCCTTGCTAGTCTCGGGATATGCAAGACACCATCAAATCTTCTAATTCTACCATCAGAAAATTTCACACAAATACTTCCATGATTAACAATATCAAGTACTGAGTTATCACCCAAATACACCTTACCACCATCAAAATATTCATATATACTAAACCAGTTTCTATTAGGAGTCATGTGGAAAGATGCACCTGAGTCTATTAACTATGCATTGTCACCTACATGAGTGGCCAAGGCTGCGATGAAAGCATCTCCATCTTCCTTCTCAAACTCAGAATCAGAATCTTGCTTCTTCTTCTTCTTCTTTTTCTTCTCCTCTTTGCAATCCTTTCGAAAGTGTCCAGGTTTGCCACAATTCCAGCAGATTGCCTTGGACTTACCAGGAGATTTTGATCTCCCCTTATTCTTGGACTTAGAGCGGCCATGCTGCTTTTCATTCTTGCCTCTTTCTTTCGGTCTTCCTCGAACACTCAAAGCCTCTTTGGCATTCAGAGACACCTTCCTTCTCATCTCTTCAGAAAGTAAAGAACCAACAAAATCCTCCATCTTCAAGACAAATGAAGTGCTCCCTATGGCTATGACAAGGCTATCCCATGAGTCTGGCAATGAACATAGCAAGATTTGACATCTTTCTTTTTCATCCATTGGCACCCCTACTGAGGTCAACTGAGTCACCAACATATTAAAGCTTTCTAGATGCTTAGAGATTTGTCCACCTTCTTCCATTCTCAAAGAATACAATTTCTTCCTTAAGAAGATCTTGTTCACAAGTAATTTTGCTTGATAGATCTCACTTAGCTTCTTCCAAAGCTTCTTTGTAGTAGATTCTTCATGGACATTTATCATAATAGAGTCTGCAAGACACAATCTGGTGAGACCTTAGCTTTTCTATCAGTCACATCATACTGTGCGGCTAAAGCTGGATCTGCGGGCCTCTGCTTATTCTCATCAATCACATCCCATAAATTTCAATCAATCAACAGATCTTCCATCTTCAGCTTCCACATCTCAAAGTTTGTGCCAGAAAACTTCTCTACATCAATTCTCCCTAAAATGCTTGTCATCTTTTCAATCCTGCAATACAGAAATGAAATACTCTACACAAGCTCCCACTCAAACCTTGATTAGCTCAAAAAACCCTGTACCCAACAAATAGACCCAAAATTGACTAGGCTCTGATACCACTTGTAAGGAAGCAAAGGTGTGCGAAAATGCTTCCTACACTAATCTTAAGAGAACGGTTATGCAAATTTCAACTTAAATATCACAAAGATCTCAAGAAATGCATAATAAAGCATAAACAAAATAACAATGAACACATAATATAGTGATTACCGTGGGGAAACCCTTTCGGGAGAAAAACCCCACCCTCCAAAACCCGCACAATGTATTATCAAATCCAGAAGATTACAATACACTTGCAGTGCAAGTTCTTAGAGGAGCGCATCTCCACAACTCGAATTCGGAGAGACTCTTTCTAGCATCCAGTCTTGCAAAAACTCAATTATCCAAACACCTCCCTAAGCCCTCCTTTTATAGTGATTTTACAACCTGGAAACCACTTGTGGTTTTACAAAACCATGGGCTTAACCACCATGCCACATGCTGCCCATTTTTTACATTTACATTTCCAAGATGGAAAAATAACCAGGTTAAAATAGTAATCGCGTCCATAATTTTATCCTCTAGTTTAGACCCCCATAAAAGTCAAAAAATTAGTCATCAAGGTTTTAGAAATGACCCACCTATATTCTACTATGAACAAGACTCATTTTTGACAACTCATTAACCATTTTCCAATGCATAAACATGTGGAAAACTACCAACAAAAATATTAGACTTATTTAAAACAAACTGCGAGGTTGAGACACATATTCTCAACACAATCTCAGGCTGGAGGACAAGTTCATTTATTTTTCTTATTCAAGGAAATCCTTCAAATTATTATGAATATTTCAAATCTCTTCATAGTTTCTACTGTTGGTAAATGACACACATCAGTAATCTGCATCCTTGAATGGCCTTCTTTGTCAGAGTTTCTATTTTCTCCTATTACCGTGATTCCAATTGTGAACAGTATTGTAATACCTCTCCTATGCTGATACTTGGACTTTTTAATTTGGACATTCTATTGTGATGGTTAGGACTATACATTTACGTTTATGCTTTATGGATGATGTTATGTTTATCAGATGATTAATATGCTCATTTATGGTTATATCATTTATATGTTTATGAGATTTGAAAATCATCTATTTTTATATGTCTTATGGATCTAACCCAATGATTTAAATACTAACCATTATCATGATCTTCTATGTTGCATGGATATGTGACTGATGTGTTTTTATGACTCAGGACGAAGTCGTAGTTACTCACTTAGTTGAGGTCCACACGATGTATCGATCCTAGTCATCTACTTGCATATATTTGATTTGTATATCCATATGTATATGTATGTATCTCTTCTTGGTGATGCAGGATTGCAGGTACCGGGTATCATCTCCACCTGACTTCACAAGTTTGAGCGATCTCTCAAAATCCTCGATCGTTGTTGTTGTTACGGAGATATCACCAGGTTCCACAGGAAGAAACCTCACCTTTGATCCTTTTACCCTTAGGTGGGAGGTGTCGAGTTAGTCCCTTGTGTGGAGGCATTATGCGATCTTGTAGTTGGTTGATTTGTGGATCTGGTAGCTAGGTCTTGTCTTCATGGCATGTTCAAAGTTGTAAGTAGATTTTTGATAGGTATGACTTAGTAATTTATCATTATTAAAAGTTACGTATATGCATACTAGTGTGAACGAGTTGGTATGTGATTTAAACTGTGAGATTTAATATCATTAATAATAAATAATATATTTTATAATAATGTTATTTTAATATTTAATATTAATAATAATGTGTATGTTTTATGGTATATGTACCATAAGCATATGGGTGCACACATATGCCTATGAATACATATATTAATATATATTATTATATAATAAATTAATTATTTGTGTGAAGGAAATTATTCTTATGTTATTCTTATTAGTGGTAAATAGGATTGGTAAATTCTATTACCATGGCTAAGTAAGTTAGGAAATTAATATTTAAGAATATATTCTCTATTTTGTCATCCTTAAATTTAGGAGACAAAAAAAATAAAATTAAAACCTTATTAAATAAAATATGATTACCCCTTATGGGAATGGTTTTACAAACCATATTATTAACCATATTATTAACTATATTATTAACGGGTGAGAGGTTGGGATGGTTGCACAATTGGTTTACCCGTGCAACCACCACCCCCATTTTATTTACCGGAAGATTTCTTGTGTAAGGGAGGGGAGGAATATATATATATATATATATATATATATATATATAGAGAGAGAGAGAGAGAGAGAGAGAGAGAGATATATTATGATTGCCGGAGAAAAATTTGGGGAGATTCAGAAAAGTTTGGCATTTGGATTTTGGAAAATAAAGGCTGGAGAGTTCATCCAGGAAGAGTTTGAGGCTTGCTAGAAAGAGACAGAGAGGAAGGATTCATCTTCATCAACCAGATTCTGTAGGACTCCAGGTTGGATTCCGTCCTGAGAAATAGGTTTAATTTAATAGTATGAATTTGATTTTTAGATTGGTTGAAAGTTTTTGTATGTGTGTTATTATTGCAAAACATAGGTGTAATGTCGTATTATTATTGTATGGTGTAGGGTGAATATATTAATGTGTTCTGTAATAGTATATTATTGCAGACGGTTGATAGATTAATGTATTCTGCAATAACGTATTATTACAGAATGTTGAAGTATTAAATGTATTATTATAATATGTGAAACATCATTGCATTATTGGTAATAGTGTGTGTAGTATGATATTATTTTGTCAATCGTCTGTACATTATACAAATGTTGTATTAGTGTAATACAAATGCTATATTATTATATTATTCCATCATTTAATATTCTATCAATACAAACATTTTAACATTTTAATATGAATTCATTTGGTGACGTTTATACAATATAAATATTATTTTGGTTTCTGAAATATATATGTAAAAATAAAACAAATGCTATATTATTATATCATTCTGTCATTTAATATTCTATCAATACAAACATTTTAACATTTTAATATGAATTCATTTGGTGACGTTTATACAATATAAATATTATTTTGGTTTCTGAAATATATATATGTTTCAATAAAACATTTGAGTTATGTTTTATTTTTATTTTCAAAAAAATATAATAAAATAAAATGTCAATAACATTTAGTAAAATCATTTAAACTTTTAGTAAAATATAGGAGAAATTATAGGAGAATAATAAGGAGGAAATATAGGAAAAATTATAGGAAAATAATAAGGAGGTAATATAGGAGAAAAATAAGGAGAGATTGTAGGAGGAAAATAAAATAATGAAATACTAAATAGCCTATTTAAAAATGACTTTAAATCTATTTTGTTTTCTTTTATTATTTTGTGGTAGTTTGTTTTTAGTGAATATTAAATTTGGAATATTGAAATTTCTATTAAATTTAGTTATTATTTAGTAGGAATTTCATAGTATAGTTTAGTTTATAAATTTGTGATTTTTAGATTTTAGATTTTCATAAAACCAGACTTAGCCAAATTTCAAGATTAGTCAAATGTCAGGCCTAGACTGAAATCTAAGAAGCGTTATTTTGGCGTATGGAAATTTGTGAAAACCTTAAATGTGTTTGGCAGAGGTTATGTCCAGTGCATTTAGATGCCTTAATAGGGTTAGGATGTGTTTAGGAAGTAGTTTAGGGTTAGGGTTGTCTAAAGGATTAGGACATTCTAAATATCCTTAAACGTTGCTAATTTCCCTAAACGTTCATAAACTATCTTATTAGTTTCTACTCTTTGATGCAGTCTTACAAATGTGTTTATGATATGTTTTACTATGTTTGTGATGTGATTGTGACATGTGGGTTAAGGGTAGGAAACCTAAGAACCCCTAAGTGAGTGGCTCTCAGTGTGGGGCCGGGGCCCTAAAGTGGCTAGACCAGGATAACCGACTGAAGAGTTATTTAACAAGTGAAAACTTAATTAAACTTATGGGAATGAGTTAAAACATTAAAAAAGATTAAATGTGCCTCGCCCATGCCATTAGTGCTAGTAAAGGCTATGGATGGGAGTGGGAGAAGGTACCTATGCGTAGGTATGATCGAATGGCGCTTGTCTGTACGAAAGGCATTCGATTCCGCATGTGCCTACTTGGGGGCCGGGGCCCAGTGTGGCTAGTACCAGGACAACCCAAGGGGTGAGGGCTATGCGATGACACTCACTTAGGTTGTTGCTTAGGATTTTCTACCCAAACCTTAGAACCCTTGTGAAGTGAACCTCATTTGTGGAATTTTTATTCAACCCTTTGTAAAAACCTAGTAAGTTACTTCTTTGTGGGCTTGGTGTTTATCTCCTAGCATGGGGGAGTGGGCCTTTTAGGTATCCACATGGTTGGGTGGTAAATCTTTTATCGAGGTATCTTTTGGCGGATGCAGTGTTTGGAGATTCATGCTTGCTTATGTACCAGTTTTGAAGAATGAAGGCTTTGTAATTATATTTCATTTTGTAAAATTATTGTTACCTCCCATGAGGAGATGAATGTAATGTAATCATTGATGTGATTCAAAATGATGTATGGGTAGACTTAGGAAAAAGGGAAAAGGGAAATGTGAACTTTATGTTTAAGATGTATGTTGGAAAAGAAAAAGGATTTTGTAACATTCCAAGTTATGTAGTATATGTGCAATGTATTTAGATGAGTTTTATTTGATTTTAAAAAGTTATATTGTTCATAAAGGATACTTAGGAATATAGATGTTTAAATGGAAAGTTGAAATGAAAATATTTTGTATTTCTTAAAGATATGATGTAATTTGTTTTGAGAACTTTATCTTGTTCTTAGTTTACTTAATGGCCTTAAATGAATCACGCATTAAATAAAAGGGAACCTTGGAGGAAACTAAGTTTAGGTTTTGTTCATATTATTCTTTTGAAAATTTAAAAAAAATAAATAAATTTTTGCTTAGGTTTTCTTTACAAAGAGAATCTTTGTTCTCTTCCCGGTTCCCTTGCGGGGCATGACATCTTTGGTATCAGAGCCCTAAGTTGCTACACTGGGGCCTAAAGAATTGGGTCCATGTACCTTAAACTTGCACTACATCTTAGGAAAACTCAAAATGAAAATCAAAACCCTAAAACTCATCATTCTTCTTAACTCATGGTAGGATGCCACCCGTAACCCGTGGTCGAAGAGGAGGTGCCCAAAATGCCCCTCCTAGATCTCAACATGAAAGTTCTCATGAAGAAGAACAATACGAGGAACAAGGGGAACAATCTAACAATCAATCAAGAGGTTTTCAGGGAGCCCAAGTAGCAGAATTACTAAAAAAAATCCTTTAGAGGTTAGAGGCAGGGCAGGATAGAGGCCAGCATGGGGAGAGTAGCACTCACAATGAGGAAAGAGAAAGAAGTCCTAGGAGGAGAGACCAGACATTGGAAGAGGATGCCCTACGGGCTTCTCATATGCGGGATCTCCTTAGAACCAAGACAAACCCATTTAAGGGAACACAAGGTGGAACTTCCGCACAAACTTGGTTGCTAGAATTAGAAAGGCTTTTCTCCATGCACCCATACCACAGTAATACCAAAGCCAGTTTGCAGTTATTCATCTTAGAGACTTTGCATCCACATGGTGGGAAACAGAAAGACAGAAACTTCACTTAGACATCACCACCCTCTCTTGGGAACTATTCCTAGAACTTTTTTGAGCTAAATTTCTGTCTGACCATTGGAGGCAGGAAAGAGCTGAAGAATTTCATACTCTAAGACAGCTTAATATGTCAGTGGATGACTATGAGAGGAAGTTCTTGGAACTCAAGCCATATTCAGGGTTTAAGGATGATGAACCTATGTTAACTCAACACTTTCTTAGAGGGCTCAACAGTTGCTTGGCCTATAGTGTAAGAATGTTTGAACCTCAAACTATAAATGATGCAGTCATTAAGGCTCGTCTTGAAGAACAAAATATAGCCTTGGGGTTAGGAAGCCGAACCAGTGGCCAAGGTGGCAATACTTTCCAGGTTGGGCCAGGGAATCAATTTCAAGGCACACCTAAGAACTATCCACCTAAGGGGAATCAAAACCAACAGAAAAAGAAATTTGTCAGCAACAAAAATAGCAACAATCAAAATGGAAACAAAAATAAAAGTAGGGGTTCTCAATTTAATAATCGTCGTAACTGGCAATGTGCAAAACAATTCCCAAACTGTCAGCCAGCTCAGAGTATGCCCCAGAACTCTAGTCAAGGTAGCTACCAGCAATCTAGTGCACCTTCTGCAGGAAGAAATTTTGTCAAAAACACTGGATGTTACTCTCGTGGATAGCATGGGCACATTGCAGTTAATTGCCCTCAGAAATCTTCTCCAGCAGTTAGTTTTAGACAGGCCACTTCTGAACCTACAGTAGGTAACTCAAGCAGATCTCATCAAGTGTTTTCTACTATAAACCATGGGCAAGCCAATCGTCAGGGGACAGTCATTGAAACTCCAGGTTTGTTAAAGGGTATCTCTACCACTGTTTTGTTTGATTCAGGAGCAACAGATTCTTTTATTTCATCCTTTTTAGTAGAGCAATGTGGGTTGAAGGCAGTAAGGCAGGAAGATAGGTGGCAGGTTGAACTAGCCTCCAGGGCAAGAGTAGTCTCTGACTCCTGCATTCAAAGTTGTAGTTTGGAACTTGGACCTTTCTCTACCTTAGTGGATCTTAGAGTGATTCCTTTAGAACATATGGAGTAGTGTTGGGCATGGATTGGTTGGATGCTCACAAAGCCACTTTAGATTGTCGAAACAAAAGTGTTCAATGCACTGATGACTCGGGGAAACCTAAGAAGATTATTGGGGTTCAATCATCCATCTCTCTCCACATGATTTCCCACACTTTCCTCAAGTACTAGCCTATAACCCCTCTATTAAAACCTTTTCTATAAACTTGAACCAATATAGAGAAATAAATACTAGTATTCCCAATAAATATACCTACTACCAATTCAAATAGCATCAAAGAAAGAATCAAACAAATAAACTCAATGAATATACACATACAAGAAGCATCATTTATCGATCACTTTCCACCACCGAAGAAACCTATTCTTGAGGATGACATTAAACCATATATTTTTAAATATTTAAAGTATAATTTATTTGAATAAGAACTAGTTTTTTATTTATATTATTTTTTTGTTAGCATAATACATTTCTATATTCACTATACTTCTTTCATATATGCCACATGGAAAAATAGGATGTGAGTTATTCTTCATTTTGAAGAATTATGGGAGATTGTTACTGGTCTCACTAAATGTACCACTGATGCTAATGAAAAGAAGAAGTTTGACAAGGATGATGCTAAAGCCTTGATGTTAGTCAACCTCAACAAGTCTGATGAGGTTTGACCTCATTTTATCGATACCACGACATGAAAGGCCGCTTGGGATGCACTCTCCACCATCTCTGAGACAAAACCAAATGAAGATTCTTCATCTCCAGTCTAAATTGCATACATTTCATATGCAAGTTGGTGAGAAAGTTGAGGATTTCTTATGTTGATTATTCATACTTTGTGCAAAGCTTCTTGCATTTAGTGAGATGTTGGATGAATAATTTATTATTCCAATTACCTTGCAAGCTCTTCCTCCCAAGTTCCAGATGTTTTTCACCACTTTGAATATTACCAAATAAAATGTGTCATTTGAAGAATTAGTGAATTTTCTTCAACAAGAAGAGGTTGTCTAGTCTTTGAAAGATGAGCTTTAGGAGAAAGCACTAGTTGTAATACCCCAAAAATGGGCTATAGGTTCATTAACCTCTATATTGACACATCGAACGAAATCAACATCGAAGTCTTAGCCTAAGGCACATCGGCACATCATCGAATCCTAATTGATTATCTCCAATTCTGCATCGGGGAATATTCTTAGTAATATTCCTAATCATCCTAATTATCTTTGATTTAATAGTTATTTGGCGATAAATCCTATTTATCCTAAAGTTTGATTAATTGAATATTGTCAATATTTAATTAATTAGATTTAATTCTGCCACTTAATTATTTAATTAACGTTAATTCTATTTATTCATAAATTGTATTATTTAATTTTGACAATAAATCCAAAATCCTATGAATAATTGATTAAATTCTTATTTAATTAATTAAAACAAGTTGTCAATTTTTAATAATATTTTTTTTGAATAAAAGTTTGAAAAATGATTGATTAACCCATAAATCAATTGTTTTATTTTTCAAAATCAGTTAAGTTGGACATAAATCACTTTATTATTAAATTAATTCATAAATAATACATGCACAATCAGAAAAGTAGGCAACTATCAATTATCAATTAAATCTAAACTCTATTTTGAGTTCAACTCTGCTTTTGCATGTTTTTGTGAGTTAATTATTCTTTGTAATCAGATAACTCAAAAATCAAGCTGAGTTAATTTGAGCAATTTATGGGTTTTCTCATGCACCTCCAAAGCCCTAGATTTCTATAAATTAAGGCCTCAGCTCTTCACAATCGATCTCATATTTTTGCATCCTCACGCTGTCGAATTGGAGACTGAAGAATCATCTTTGCAAATCCAAGTTATTGTGAGATCATTCTTGTTTTTGAGTATTGCATATCATTTAGAATTCATCTTAGATCAATTCATTGCATATCAATGTCATCTTAGATTCTAGATTCATATCAGTTTTCATCATATCATTGCATCTAAAATCCAAAAAAAGATAGATTAATTGCATTCATATTTCATATCTAGATTTTGCATTCAAATCTTTCGTTTAGGTTTCGTCAAGGTCACTGATCTTGATAATAATCTGAGAACATCATACTCACACCTATTAGAAGGCAGTAAATCACCTGGTTAGATTAGTTTTCATTTATTGCATGATTTTGATTTTAAGCTAACCTCTAATGTTTTATTGAAGTGTTGTGTCTATAGAACAGGTACAAAATTCACACACACATTTTTGGCACCCACCGTGGGGCCCTAAAATGGGTTTCCAATTCAATTCTATCAATTTCTATCTTTTCTTCTCAATTTCTGAGCCAAAACTGTGATTTTTAAATTATGTCCGTACAATTTTCATACGAGTTTCTGACAAAAGTCATCTCAGACTATACCCACTTTCATACAACAATCTATTGGATCGAGAATCATGCCAGACTATACACACTGTCATTTGGAAGATCAACTGTCATATCATCATACACCTAGTGTCGTACGAGTTTCTGGACTGTCGTCTAGAAGCAGACCCATTGTCGTACAAGTTTTGGCACCAGGTTTTCATTGTCGTTTCATTTTTCAGGACAGTTTGTCATATTTGGTTTTTAGATTTCAACTAATGCCTAATCTTAACAATTGAAATTGTCTATTTTTGATTGACTCCTGTTGGTTTTGATGGGAAAAAGTGCAAGAATTGCTAAAAATAGGTAAAAATATACTAAGCGCATTGCGAGGAATTCAGGTAATCTTCTCAATTGATAAGACTTTGATTTTGGATCTAAAACGAACATCTCATGTGTCTAGCTTGAGTGACTTTTATTGCTTTCCTATCACAGACTTCATTTGGGCTATAAAAATGAACATAGTTTTCTTTCAGCATCTTTGTTACACATAGTAATTAGGCCCCATGAACACTATTTGTGGATCTTGAGAGAGTGGGTTTCCAATGAAACTCTTCTCAATGAAGGATCCCTTGTAGGTGGGGAGGATACTGAGGGAGTCTCACGTTCCACTAGATCCGTGTGCTTTCAACTTTTGATCAAGGCATTCTCTCTCCGGAGAGGTTGATAAATCATAAGGGGTTGACGTCATAGATCTTTGTGAGATAATCTTGGTCTTAGCATGCCAGATTAATCTGTCTGCTTTGTTTGGGTTAAAAGTGAAAAGGCTAGGGGATTATGCTCTACTTCCTTTTTGGATAGTACCAGAAATCCAAATCCTTGAATCTAGAACCAGTCTCCATGTGGTATATCTTGTGAGTCACCTTTAGAGAGGGTTAACCATAGTGGACATTCCCTTAATTGGATCAACCACATTGACGGAACCTCAAGCAGTAATAGCCATTTTCACCGTGGTAGTGACAACTACTATATAAATGTCCTGTTGGAAGAAATCTCCACAGGTGTGGTCTCTTGTTGGGCTGTCAGATCTCCCTAGCAGATCCTGAAGATTAAGTTCTCAGACTGTGTCAAAACCCTAGTGTGCCTGGATTGGAGTTCGCCATCTTGGATCATAAAAGTTGTAGAGTCAAACCATTACTAAAAACCCTAGTGAGGCCAAATTTTCATTTTCTAGGAATATGTGCATTAATGCAAAACTTTTTGGAACATACACAATTAGCACTTCTAAGGATTAGCACAAATAAGTCACTTGATTATTCATGTGTAAGGTTGCTTTTGCCCTTGTTCATTGTTTTCAGAAATGCTTGAAATCACTTGCTTTCTATTTTGCGTGCTTGTTTATCTATCTAGTTACTGAAAATGAACAAATCTGTTACAATTGTCAAATTTGGACATTGAAATTTGCAAACAATCTGAAACTGAAAACCCTAAATTTGCAAAATTTGTAGTGAAATTCCTTTTTGGAGTCAAAAGTCATCTTAGGAGGTCAGAAAGTCATACGAGTTTTTATCAAATGTCATTTCATTATTACCCAACTATCGTATGGTAAAGAACCCAGTGTCGTACGAGTCTTTCTGCCAGTCAAATTCAAAAAGTCAAATCCTGCTAGCAACTGTTGTGCAATTTTTGCAACTATCGTACAAGCTTTTCAACTGTCATTTCATAGCATACCCACTATCATACAAGTATGTAGAGGGTCGTTTGGGAAAATTTTGAAAGTTGTCAGAAAATTGTCAGAATTGCCAGATACTTAGCTTTTTCAGCCTATTTCCAGAATCTGTCAAACAAATCACTGTGTCAGGAATAGAGCAGTATCTACTGAGAAATCCAATCATTATCCCAAAGTGTCCTTTTGAATCTGATTTAGCCTTCTATTTAATCGATTTGAGTCTTTATCATCTTGTGTCAAAACCTTGTCATAAATGTCAATCTTCAATCAATCATCAAAACAACTAAGTGTTGTGATATCTTGTCCGCTATCTTTTGGGAATCTACCCATACATCTAGGGCAAAATATCCTACACCCACATCTAATCGAATCTTCAAACCAATCAAACCTTGACAAGGTTGCGTCATCTGGTCATCTTGATTCAATTCATTCTTTAGTTGTCTTCATCTTATTGTTTTGCTTCACCCAAGGTTAATAGTGGAAACTAGAGCTTCCTCCCACAAGAAATCTAGGGAAATATCTCATACTTTACCTTTGACTCACATAGGTCCAACTTTTGAGGAACTCCACAATTTTGGTCTTTACGAAGATGACGATGCTGGCAACCTTCGATTAAAAACTAGTTACATTCCTCCTTCATCAACTCACGGAGGTACCCAACAAACCCCACATCAATCTATTCTAGGGAGTCCATAAACTCCTACCATGTCTCAAGTAGGGACAAAATTTGGCTCTCAAAGAGCTCAATCTCAACATGGTGCAGATCAAGAACCCACACCTGAAGAAATTGCTCAATATCAAAATGATGATAACTTCAAACGAATGATGAAGAATTTCTTGAAAGAAGATAGAGAGGCATACTTTTTACAATTAGCTCATCAAGGAGCTAAACTTCCTCCCAAATTTAATGTTGAAGATATCATTACACATGAGGAAGAAACTCCACTCAGAGCTATGAAAAAACAAATGCATGCCATGCAAGTCAAACTTAACAACCTTGAAAAAGAAAAGGAACCCAGGGAGTTCTCCATGGAGGCCCTATGTCCTTTTCCATTCGATAAAGACTTGTACATGCCACCATTCCCAAAAGAGTGGAGATGCCTAAGTATGATAAGTATGATGGACACTCAGATCCTCAAGATCATGTCAAAGAATTCTGTACACAATCTATGGAGTTCATGCACGAACCAACCTATCTGATGTGTCTCTTCCCTCGATCTCTAGGGGGAGCAGCCATCCACTGGTTCTCTAGATTGCCTTCTACTATCAAAACTTTTGAGGAGTTGATCAAATTGTTTTATCAGCAATACTCCTACAATATTCAACATCCATTCACCATGATTGATATCTATAATCTCAAGCAATATCCAGGGGAACCATTCCTAACATTTCTCAAGAGATGGAGGAAGAAGTTCTCTCTATATGCCAGACCTATTCTAGAAATAGAAAAATTGGAAATCTTCATCAATAACCTTGTTCTAGAAATCAATTATCCTCTACAAATTAAAGATCATACATCTTTTGATAAGATGGTGGACAATGCTATCAAAATCAAAAAAGTGCTTGTGAAAAAAGGAGAAATCACACTTCAAAAAGACAAGTATGAATCAGGATCCAATTCTAAAGACAAGAAAAAAAATTGGAACAAGAATAAAGACATCATCACAGATGATGTTGTTGACACTATCCATGCCCCATCAAAGGCACTAGCCTACAACCTAACTCTTGGTTCCCAAGCCATTAAAGCTTCAGAACAAAATTCATCTGAACCATTCCAAAAGAAGCTAGAATACAAATCTTGGGATAAAAAGAGAAAGTTCACTCCTCTTGGAGAATCTTTAGAATTAGCTATGAGAACTCTATTGGCTGATAGCATCATCTCTTTGCTAGCAATTTGACAATCTGATCCAGACCGTAAGCCACATTGGTGGAAAGAATATGAATTTTGTGATTTCCATCGAGGTAAAGGTCACAAAACTAATAACTGCTTACGGTTGAAACACACCATTCAAGATCTGATCGATAGTGGAGACATCATAGTTGACAATCATAAGAGCAATAATGATCATATGGCATTTACAGAACCATTTCCGCAACATGGTCAAGGAGTTTCAACTTCTCAGCCTAATATGGGGGCAAAAGTCAATTATGCCTACCCCGGAAATAATGTTGTCATCAATATGGTTGAACCATGTCTCTCTGAAAGTTGCAATGTCATCACAATTGTATGAAGAGAAAGAGATCATTCCTCAACTAATGCAGTTACTCGATCACAAGCTCAAGAACATCTGAAAGGACAAATCCTAGATTCATCTAATGTCCCTAAGATACCCTTCAATCTTTCATCTGTTTCCAAACAAAAGGCTGCTTCCAAATCTTCCAATCCAAAGGATACAAGGCCTACATCTTATAGCATTGTTCAACAACTCCAGCACACTAATGCCAAAATCTCCATGTTTGAGTTTCTTCAAATATCTCCAGCTCACAGAACCATACTAGATAAAGCTTTTCTCGGTTCCAATGTTCCTAATGACCTTGATTTAGACAGGTTCTAGACTATGGTTGGACATCTTACATCTCCGCAATATATCTCCTTTTCAGAGGAAGATAACAACTCCTTAAGTCACCCACATAATCAACCTTTGCATATAGAAGTCTTGATCCAGAACTGTAGAGTCAAACATGTGTTGATAGATGGGGGCACTGTCCTAAATATTTGTTCTTATAGCTTGATCACACAATTGGGATTTTCAGAATTGGCTATTGATCCTAGAAAGAAAATAACTATCAAAGCCTATGATGAACAAGAAAGATCTTCTAAAGGCACCATTGTCTTACCTATCAGAGCAGGTCCAGTTATCAAACATACCATCTGTCAAGTGCTTGATCTACCTTTGGCCTACAACATCCTCCTAGGGAGACCATGGATACATGAAATGCAAGCTATTCCTCTACATACCATCAATGTTTGAATTTTCCTTATGAAGGAGTAGAGGTTACTATCCCCGCAGATCTGAATACAACTTGCAATACATTGAAGGAAAGTACAGATAAGCTTGTACCTAATAACAAAGAATCTTCCATTGAACCAACTAAAGAAGCATCCACATCTAAAATGGAAGATCTTGCAAAAGAGGTCAATATCAAAGAAAATGGGATGGGAGAATATATTATAGAGCCAGTCTTATCTTTGACATCTCTCTCTATCTCACCTAAGTCTTATGGACAATCTTTGAAATAGTCCAAGCCCGAACCTAAGGAACCTCTTGAAGCATATAAAAAGAATTTTGTGGAAGAAAAAGTATCCAAGAAAGAGTTTGAAGAGGATGAAATTGTGCTATCATGGCTATACAAAGATGACTCTGAATCCCACAATGTTCAAACTAGTGACTCTACAGCACTACAAATCCCTTCTAAGTCATACATTCCAAGAAATAAATTGATAGCTAAGATGGGATATCTAGGTCAAGGACCTCTAGGAGTTAGAGGAAAAGGTCTTGAGGTACCTCTCCCACATACTGGTAGAGAAAATAAAGACAAAGTTGGCTTAGGATTTGAAAAGAAACCCTTCCACCTCAAAGGTAATTGTTCCCATGTCATAGAGTAGATCACACTAGGAGAAGCCCTTCTTAAGAAAGAAGAAACATAACCATCAAATAGTGATTTAGACAACTCAGAACTCATCCCCTATGAAAAATTGCCTAAAGAGATCAAAGACCTTCTTGATGATAAAAATGATCCTATCAAAAGAATTAATGTGGTAGAAACACAAGAACCTACTATCAATCAAGAGATAGTTGCAACATAAAAACTAGCTAATCTCAAAAATAATCAAGAAGAGGAAGGTGGTAGTCATTCTGAGATAGATTCTCACGAGTATGAATTCAAATCAGAATCTGAGGGTAACCCTTCTTGGGGTATTCACTCTGACTTTACTCATGTTCTAAGATTTCCTAGAGATCCTGAATCAGAAGATGAATCTAATGACTATGAATGGGGAGTCATTCCATAACTAGATGAGCTTATCATCGAGAAGCATGTTGATGTTATTCACCAATATGCACCTCAACCTAACGTAAGTCTAGAGTGAAATGATGAATCTATCAAGTTTGATCCACCTATGGCTAAATTGGACTCCCACAATGACATTGAGCCTATTCACGAATTGAATGTCTTAAGTTGTAATATCACCTTTGAACTAGAGCATCGGGTTAGGACCAATGATGACAGATCCATATCCATAAACTCCATCTCCCAATCTTTCCCCACTTTGACTATCCAATATCCAGAACTTATTGATCAAACCTCCACAAATCTGAGCCATGGTGTTTACACCTTTTCCAATGACTATGCCCTTGCTTGCTACCTTAATGCAGTCGAGCCTATGAGTACTTCCATCGGTGAACCGAGCATTAGCATGACGGAGTCAGACATCAAATATCTTAGTCAAAAAAATAAGAATAAAAAGAAAAAGAAAAGGAGCTCTGAGGGTGAAAACCACTTTGTGGCAGTCTCAGAACCTACAAAAGTAAAAATAAAAGATGTATCTGAAGGTGACAACCTCTCTGAGGTGCCTAAGGATGAGATATTTGATATCCTTCTGAGTCATTTACAGGACAGATCTCTAGTTCTAATTGAGCCCACTCAATCTATCAATTTGGGTACAATAGAAGAACCACAATTGATTCATGTAGCACAATCTTTATCAGAAGAAGAGAAGCAAAAATTTACAACATTCCTAACAGAGAAGAAGATCAACTTTGCATGGAAATATTTAGATATGCCAGGATTGAATCCTAATCTTATAATGCATCATTTATCTATAGCTCCAAATGTCAAACTTGTTAAACAAAAGTTGAGAAAGATGCATCCTCATGTTGCACTCTTGGTAAAAGCTGAATTAGAGAAGCTCCTGAAAGCCAGATTCATCTGAGTTATTGACTATGTAGAGTGGATCTCTAATATTGTACCTATTTTTAAACCAGATGGATCAATCAGAGTGTGCACAGACTTTAGAGATATGAATAGAGCGTGCCCTAAGGATGATTTTCCACTACCTAACATTGATATGATAGTGGACATGACTGCAGGTTTTGAGATGTATTCCTTAATGGATGGTTTCTCTAGATATAACCAAATAAAAATTGCTCCAGAGGATCAAGAGAAAACTGATTTCACATGTGCATGGGGTACCTTCTATTGGAATTTCATGCCATTTGGGCTTAAAAATGCTGGTGCTACCTATCAAAGAGCCATGACATCTATTTTCCATGACATGATGCATCGAACTATGGAAGATTATGTTGATGATACTTTAGCAAAATCTATGATTAGAACTGAACATCTAAAGGACTTGAGCATGATCCTAGATAGAATGGAAAAGTTTAGTCTCTGAGTAAATCCTTAGAAGTGTGCTTTTGGTGTCACTTCTGGAAAGCTCTTAGGATACCTAGTTTCAAAGAAGGGTATTGAAGTTGATCCAACTAAAGTCAAGGCTATCATAGAGATGCAACCTCCCAAGAATATCAGTCAAATGAGAACCTTACAAGGGAGAGTACAATCTATCAGAAGATTCATATCACAGCTTGCTGATATATCACAACCTTTTAGAAAAACATTACATAAAGGTGTGACCTTTGCATGGAATGAAGAATGTGTGAACAAATTTAACCATATCAAGAAGTATCTATCAAATCCTCCTATCTTGATGCCTCCTATTCATGGGAAGCCATTGATCTTATATGTTGCCACTATAGGTACATCACTGGGGGCATTGCTAGCACATCATGATGAGAAAAAAAAGGAACAAGCCATATACTATATCAGTAGAACATTGGTTGCATATGATAAGAACTATTCAATGATTGAGAAAGCTTGTCTAGCTATGATCTTTGCATCACAGAAACTGAGACATTACATGTTAGCTCATACCACACATTTGGTACTAAGATTGATCCACTCAAGTACCTTCTAAGAAAAGCTGCCCTCATAGGTAGATTAGCTAAATGGGTCATGCTCTTAAGTGAATTTGACATTGAATATGTGGAATGAAAAGCTATCAAAGGATAGGTTATTGCTGATCAATTAGTAGATGCACCTATGATTGATGATACACCAATGCAAATGGAATTTCTATATTCCTCTATCATGACTCTTTCTTCTAAAGAATGGAAGTTATTCTTTGATGGCTCCTATACATAGAATGGATCTGGAGTAGGCATATTGTTCATAACTCCCCAAGGATACTCAATCCCAAAAGCATTCAAGTTAAAGTTTCCTTGCACAAACAATATTGCTGAATATGAATCCCTTTTGAATGGTATGAAAATAGCAATTGAATGGAGAGTAACAGAGCTACACATTCATGGAGACTCTCAACTTGTTATTCATCAAGTCAATGATATGTACGAAACTAAAGATGAAAAGATCCTTCCTTACAAGAGAATGGTAGATGATCTAAAGAAGTATTTTCTATCTATCACATTTGAGCAAATTCCTAGAATGGAGAACAAGGCTACCAATGCAATGGCAACACTATCTACTTTATTACAGCAGCCTGAACATGAGCTACACTATGAGTTTCTAGTGGCAGGACTATCTTATCCTGCATATGATTCCCCTGAAACCCACATGGTCTACACTATTGTTGGTCATGATTCATCCAGATATAAAAATCTATTTTCCTATAACCAAGACCAAATCATTCTTGATACCTTCAACCGCCATGAAAAGAGATACCTTATCCAAAATTCCTCTCGATATGTCATCATTGGTCACGATCTATACAAATGAGGTCTAGATGGTACACTACTTAGATGTTTAGAACAGGAAGAGTCTCAATGTGTGTTAGAGGAAGTCCATGATGGTATATGTGGGTCACACTCAAATGGTTTAACACTAGCTCAAAAAATTATTAGGGCTGGGTACTATTGGCCTGAAATGGAGAAAGAGTCTATCAAGTTTGCTGAGAATTGTCAAAAGTGCCAAGTGCATGGTAACTTAATTCATGCTCCAGGGAGAGATCTAATTCCCTTTAATACACAATGGCCTTTTCACCAATGGGCCTTTGATCTTATAGGAGCTATACATCCTCATTCTTCTAATGGACATACCCATATAATCATAGCTATAGATTATTTTGAAAAATGGGTAGAAGCAGTTCCTTTGACACAAGCAACTGGGAAACATATATCTATGTTCATATTGAACTATATCATATGCAAATATGGGATACCTCATTCCATAATCACAGATAATGGTGGCCAATTCAAGAATAAAGACGTAGATGATCTATGTGCCAAATTCAAGATCACACAACATTGGTCTTCTATCTACTATCCTCAAGGGAATGGACAAGAAGAGGCATCTAATAAGAATTTATTGAAAATATTGCATCAAACAGTTAATAAAATAGGAAGAGACTCACATCTCATGATCAATCCAACTCTTTGGGCCTACAGAACAAGTATCAGAATGCCTACTAGGGCTACACCTTTCACTTTAGTTGATGGGTCTGAAGCGGTACTGCCTATTGAGGTTGAAATCCCATCACTAAGAATCAGAATGCATGGTCTAGTAACTGATGATGACTATAGAGTTTTTAGGTTTTAAGAACTTGAACTACTAGATGAGTGCAAACAAGTAGCCTATGATCATCTTAGAGTATATCAGAAGAGAATGCCTAGAGGTTACAACAAGAAAGTTAGACATGGAGAATTTTAGGTTAGTGATCTAGTCTTGAGAGAAAATCCTAAAAATCAATCACATCGAGAATGCAAGGGGAAGTTTGAACCCAACTAGCTAGGTCACTTTGTAATCACTGCTACTTTTGGCTCTAGTGCCTATCAACTCTCAACAACTAAAGGAGAACAGCTCTAAGAACCAATCAACATTCTCCATCTGAAGAAATTCTATGCCTAAGGCATTCAGTGTATCGTAAAATGTCCTAAAAAAATCTTAAAAATTGGAAAAACTCCTAAAAAAATGAACATCTTGGTGAAAACCTAGTAATGGGTGCCTTGATGATTCACAAAAAAAGAAAAAAGAAATGAAAAATACAAAAAAATTAAAAAAATGAAAAATACAAAAAAATTGAAAAAATGAAAAATACAAAAAAATGAGAAAAAGAAAAAGTGCCTTGGTGAAAACCTAGAAACAGGCGCCTTGGTAGCAAAAATAGAATCTCTACCAAGATGGTGAAAACTTAGCAAATGGACACCACTTGTTTCAAAATGCTCCATCTATCCGTGCAATATTGGTCTTTCCCAGCTTTTAGTCTTGCTTTAGTTTGTACATATCTCCCGGTTTGTTTCTGCATTCCTGTTTCCAATAAGTCAGTCTGTACACCAATCAATTCAAGTGTCTGTATCCTATCAATGTTCAAACTTGGGGGCAATCAAAGTCATATCCTATGACCTCCAATGTATCTTAGATGTATCATATCCAGTTAGAGTACTTTGAAGCTTCATTTGAGTTAGTCAGTCTATCTTGTCTCCAGAAAGGATTTTGCATCTACAACAATGCAATCAAACATCAAACTGAAAACAATCTATGTACTTCATGTTTTTATCTGCTTGTATGCTTACTGATTCACATTGAGATTTTTGCATATTATGTCCTTTTGAGCTCTTCGATGATGTCCTTTACAGGATTTAGAGAGTGACGACTGGGGACATAATCTTTTCTTTTTTTTCTTCTTGTATGTGAAAATCCAACAACTTTGGAAATTCTAGATTGAAATGGTGTCCGACTATAAGAGCCTCTATCTTGAATTGGATGGCCATGCATACCTTGACCATTGATACTTGAAAAATTCAAGGAAGTTTGATCTAACTATTGTCTTTTTGAGTGAGTTCTTTCTCCTATTGTGAAACGCGATCTTACCTAAGGATGTGAATGATAAAGGGTCACTACGAGTAATTCACATTGGATTTAGAATGATCTCTTTACTGTTTGATGTGTTTCCATGCAAGGTGTATTTAGGTCATCACGATGTTTATGTTTTGATGCTTATACAAATTGCTATATCAAAATGGACATGATATTGAGGTCATCTTGGCATTTATGCCTTGGTGCTTAGATCTAATCCGACATTTCAAAAATAAAATCAATATTCATATGTCCATGGTTTCATAATCAGTGGGTGTTGTATTGATTCATGCGCATACAAATCGATATTCATATATCTATGGTTTCATAACTAGTGGGCATTGTATTGATTTATCCAATTGCCTAAAAGTTCAATGATGATAACAAATCAACATATGATTAGTGAGTAGGTCCTAGGTCTTAGGTTGCATTTCATTTTGCATGTTTCTTTGCATTTTGGATGTCTGCATGATCTCACAAATGTTTGGAAACACTTCAAAGCTTAAACAATTCTTCAAATCACATCTTCAAATCTAACAAGAGCTGAATCTCACATGAAGGTTCCTCCAATGAAATAGCAAGTAGAATCCTTTTTCAGGATCAAAATCAAAATCTGAGATCATTCATATTGTAAACTACTTGCATAATCAACCTTCATTCATCATAGAAATCCAGTATTCAACTTAACTGATTATCTTACATCAAACTATCAAAATTTCAACTTGGTCAGCCATAGTCAAACCTTGTCAAACTTGGTCTCTAGGACCTCCAAACGATGCAGAATGCATTTCCAAACATGTTTAACCACTTCTCACATCAATTAACATGCTTCTGAACTATCAAAGCTGAATTTTCTCATCAGATCTCAATTTTAATCCCGAAGGGGGCATGGTATTGCACATCATTCAAAGTCTGTAAATCTAAAGCTGAAATCATATCTTTCATCAGTAATCAAGACAACAACCACATCTAGTTGCTGATTCACCAAAAGACCTCATCGCTTGGGGCAAATCAATAAAACACAACACTTCAGTAAAACATAAGAGGTTAGCTTAAAATCAAAATCATGTAATAAATGAAAGCTAAACAACAAGAAAGTCAGACACAGAGAATTTTGGGTTGGTTATCTAGTCTTGAGAGAAAATCCTAAAAATCAATCACATCGAGAATGCAAGGGGAAGTTTGAACCCAACTGGCTAGGTCCCTCTATAATCACTGCTACTTTTGGCTCTAGTGCCTATCAACTCTCAATGACTGAAGGAGAACAGCTCCGAGAACCAATCAACATCCTCCATCTGAAGAAATTACACCTAAGGCATTCAGTGTATGGTAAAATGTCCTGAAAAAAATCTTTAAAATTGGAAAAAGTCCTGAAAAAATGAACATCTTGGTGAAAACCTAGCAATGGGCGCCTTGATGATTAAAAAAAAAAGTAAAAAGAAATGAAAAATACAAAAAAATTAAAAAAATGAAAAATACAAAAAAATGAGGAAAAGAAAAAATGCCTTGGTGAAAACCTAGAAACAGGCGCCTTGGTAGCAAAAATAGAATCTCTACCAAGATGGTGAAAACCCAGCAAACAGGCACCACTTGTTTCAAAATGCTCCATCTATCAGTGCAATCTTGGTCTTTCCCAGCTTTCAGTCTTGCTTTAGTTTGTACATATCTCCCGGTTTGTTTTTGCATTCCTATTTTCAATAAGTCAGTCTGTACACCAATCAGCTCAAGCATCTGTATCCTATCAATGTTCAAACTTGGGGGCAATCAAAGTCATATCCTATGACCTCCAATGTATCTTAGATGTATCATATCCAGTCAGAGTCCTTTGAAGCTTCATTTGAGTCAGTCAATCTGTCTTGTCTCTAGAAAGGATTTTGCATCTACAACAACGCAATCAAACATCAAACTGAAAACAATCTATGTGCTTCATGCTTTTATCTCCTTGTATGCTTACTGATTCGCATTGAGTTTTTTGCATATTATGTCCTTTCGAGCTCTTCGATGATGTTCTTTACAAGATTTAGAGAGTGATGACTGGGGGCATAATCTTTTCTTTGTTTCCTTCTTGTATGTGAAAATCCAACAACTTTGGAAATTCTGAATTGAAATGGTGTCTGACTATAAGATCCTCTATCTTGAATTGGATGGCCATGTGTACCTTGACCATTGATACCTGGAAAATTCAAGGAAGTTTGATCTAACTATTGTCTTTTTAAGTGAGTTATTTCTCCTATTGTGAAACGTGATCTTACCTAAGGATGTAAATGATAAAGGGTCACTACAGGTAATTCACATTGGATTTAGAATGATCTCTTGACTGTTTGATGTGTTTCCATGCAAGGCGTATTCAGGTCATCATGATGTTTTGATGCAGGAGCATCCCAGGGTAGTTGGCTATCCTGCATGTTTGGGAGATTTGATGGAGTCATGTGGACTTATTTTCATATGTGAGGGGTTTGGTAGAGTTGGATAAACCTACTTGGGTCTTGGGTAATTGGTTTTGATGTATTTAATGGAAGTTGGCATGGTCTTGGTTGCTCAACATGGCCTAGAAGGAGCTCGGCCTTGCTTGGGATTTTGGTGCCTATTTCAGGCCGTATAAGTAATTTTCCACAAAGAGTTAGAGGCTAAAAATTTTAGGGATCGAAGAGGGACTATATTTCTTTCTACGGTTTGAAGCATGAGTTCTAATTCATCTGGAGCTAGGAGATATTGTGATTTTACTAAGACATCTATTTTGGGAATTTAATTATTGTTGTTGGCCGACTTGTGGCATTTAATTTGGGTATTTGTATTTAATTTGTGTTCAGAGCCAACCTGTGGCTTAGATTGGTATAAGTAGGGGTTGTGGGGGAAGTCTTGAGGCATTCATTCATCCACTTGGGAGAAGAGGAGGTGGATGTGGAGCGAGTTTTGAGGAGAGCTAGTAGCTGCGGCTTGGGAAACAAGGAGATTGCTTGGTGGGCTTGCGAGCACAAGTTTAGATCTTCCTTGGGGATTCCTACCAGTGTGTGGATCTAGGCTAGCTAGGGTTTTGGTTGGATCTTGTGAGATCTTGTGGAGTTTCTATTGTAATTGCATTGTATTTGGTCGTAACCCGGAAGGCCTTACAGTCGGGCATGTTGGATGAAAATATGATGATTCTATTATGAGTATTGGCATTGTGTGGATCTATATCTCTGTATTGTTATTATATTCTATTGTGTGGTTATTTGCTGGGGGCTAGGACATCTCCATCAGGGATCCTCCTGCCTTGCACTGCATCATGTTTATGTTTTGATGCTTATACAAATTGCTATATCAAAATGGGCATGATATTGAGGTCATCTTGGCATTTATGCCTTGGTGCTTATATCTAATCCGACATTTCAAAAATAAAATCAATATTCATATGTCCATGGTTTCATAATCAGTGGGTGTTGTATTGATTCATGTGCATACACATCGATATTCATATGTCTATGGTTTCATAACTAGTGGGCATTGTATAGATTTATTCAGTTACCTAGAAGTTCAATGATGATAACAAATCGACATATGATCAGTGAGTAGGTCCTAGGTCTTAGGTTGCATTTCATTTTGCATGTTTCTTTGCATTTTGGATGTCTGCATGATCTCACAAATGTTTGGAAACACTTCAAAGCTTAAACAATTCTTCAAATCGCATCTTCAAATCTAACAAGAGTTGAATCTCACATGAAGGTCCCTCCAACGAAATAGCAAGTAGAATCATTTTTCGTGATCAAAATCAAAATCTCAGATCATTCATATTGTAAACTACTTGCATAATCAAACTTCATTCATCATAGAAATCCAGTATTCAACTTAACTGATTATCTTACATCAAACTATCAAAATTTCAACTTGGTCAGCCATGGTCAACTCATGGTCAAACCTAGTCAAACTTGGTCTCTGGGACCTCCAAACGATTTAAAATGCATTCCCAAATGTGTGTAACCACTTCTCACATCAATTAACATGCTTCTAAACTATCAACGCTGACTTTTCTCATCAGATTTCAATTTTAATCCCAAAGGGGGCATGGTATTGCACATCATTCAAAGTCTATAAATCTAAAGCTGAAATCATATCTTTCATCAGTAATCAAGACAACAACCACGTCTAGTTGCTAATTCACCAAAAGACCTCATCACTCGGGGCAAATCAATCATCACTCGGGGCATATTAGATTCATCGAGATCCATATCAATTTGATATTCTCCTAATCTTGTAAACTGTATCAGTTTTTCATAACCATTGGTTCATTAGCGTTATTTCCTTGGTTCTTTGGTAATTGAAGGGTTCAGATGTGATACCTATGTGATTTTTCTAAGGATAATTGAGTCTAGAATCGGTCACTCACTTCTTCACAATCATAAGGTTCAGAATCAGGCGTCCTGACGCTTTTGTTTCATTGGTTCATCATTGCTATAGTGAACATTATCTTTGGTCATTCAGGACCTAATATCATCATATCTTTCATATCAATTTCATATCTTTATCATACACAGACTATCTTTGAACCACTGCGCTTCGCACAGTAATTCAAAGAGGGGCAATATTTAATAGCCCAAAAATGGGCTATAGGTTCATTAACCTCTATATCAACACATCGAACGAAATCAACATCGAAGTCCTAACCTAAGGCACATCAGCACATCATCGAATCCTAAATGATTATCTCAAATTCTACATCAGGGAATATTCTTAGTAATATTCCTAATCATCCTAATTATCTTTGATTTAATAGTTATTTGGCTATAAATCGTATTTATCCTAAAGTTTGATTAATTGAATATTCTCAATATTTAATTAATTAGATTTAATTCTGCCACTTAATTATTTAATTAACGTTAATTCTATTTATTCATAAACTGTATTATTTAATTTTGACAATAAATCCAAAATCCTATGAATAATTGATTAAATTCTTATTTAATTAATTAAAGCAAGTTGTCAATTTTTAATAATATTTTTTTTGAATAAAAGTTTGAAAAATGATTGATTAACCCAAAAATCAATTGTTTTATTTTTCAAAATCAGTTAAGTTGGAAATAAATCACTTTATTGTTAAATTAATTCATAAATAAAACATGCACAATCAGAAAAGCAGGCAACTATCAATTATCAATTAAATCTAAACTCTATTTTGAGTTCAACTCTGCTTTTGCATGTTTTTGTGAGTTAATTATTCTTTGTA
The DNA here is from genome assembly GCA_027943335.1 of Chamaecyparis obtusa. NCBI lineage: Eukaryota > Viridiplantae > Streptophyta > Pinopsida > Cupressales > Cupressaceae > Chamaecyparis > Chamaecyparis obtusa. The sequence continues at coordinate 136,144 of BSBK01011681.1, read as the reverse complement.
ATCAGATAACTCAAAAATCAAGCTGAGTTAATTTGAGTGATTTATGGCTTTTCTCATGCACCTCCAAAGCCTTGGATTTCTATAAATTAAGGCCTCGACTCTTCACAATCGATCTCATATTTTTGCATCCTCACGCTGTCGAATTGGAGACTAAAGAATCATCTTCGCGAATCCAAGTTATTGTGAGATCATTCTTGTTTTTGAGTATTGCATATCATTTAGAATTCATCTTAGATCAATTCATTGCATATCAATTTCATCTTAGATTCTAGATTCATATCAGTTTTCATGATATCATTGCATCTAAAATCCAGAAAAAGATAGATTAATTGCATTCATATTTCATATCTAGATTTTGTATTCAAATCCTTTGTTTAGGTGTCGTCAAGGTCACTGATCTTGATAACAATCTAAGAACATCATACTCGCACCTATTAGAAGGCAGCAAATCACCTAGTTAGATTAGTTTTCATTTATTGCACGATTTTGATTTGAAGCTAACCTCTAATGATTTACTAAAGTGTTGTGTCTACATAATAGGTACAAAATTCACACACACACTAGTCTCTTAGTGGTAGCACATATAGAAAGCTTGAAAGGGACCCTAAAAAAAGTATCCATAGAAGAAACCACAACAACTAGGGTAGTAAAATCCTCCAACTAAAAATCAATGGTTCTATGTATTTGTCATACTGACACCCATGATACTGATCAATGTTGGTATAATGGCCTTACAAAAGGAAATTCTAGTAAGGAAGGCTCATCCAATCATAGTCACTCATAAAAATAATGAGTTCATCCTCATTAATGATAACATAGAGGACATGTTGTGAAACAACAAGATGACACATGTGATGGGGCTTCAAATGAGGATATAACCAATATTACAATTTTTGGTGTCAATCAAAACTTAGTTCTTGTTTTCCAAACCTCTCAATCCTCAAGAGATGGTTGGTTAATTTAATCTAGCACTGGAATAAACATATGAATAGAGATAAAGGGTTGTTTGATACTCTGACTACTACACCTATAAGTGATCTCATCCATATTGGTTATGGTAAGGAATATATGGAAGAAGGAATATGTATTGTCACCATCCCTCTCAGAGTTGTAATTTCTTCTCTCACCAATGTTATCTATGTTTTATGTTTGACTTCTAATATTTTTTTTTTCTCTTAGTCAACTTTACAATTATAAAATTAAGGTTTAATTTCAGATGAAATATGGTTTCAAATCTTATCTTATCTCTCAATATTGTCTTCTCATTGCTAGAGGTTTTAAGAAGAGTCGATTATTTTCTCTTGATTTTGTCTCCTCCTCTAGAGTTTCTCTATGTTCTTTTATAGTAGAATTCACTTCTCTTTGATATTACATATATCAGCATCTCTCTTCTTGATCACTCTGTTAGCTAATTTACCAAGAGATGGAAAGAGATCTTCCTCATCTTCCATCCTATTTACTTATATGTTTAGTCTATCTTGCAAGCATGAAAAATAGGGATCCTTTAAGGCCTAGCTCTTATCATGCCCAAGAGGCTTTGGTGTACTTTCTTATCAGGAAGAGTGATCTCATTTCTTGTTTCAAGGAATTCTTCAATGAAGTAGTATGATAGTCTAGTAATTCTCTCTCCTTCTCCTTCACTCAAATTGACAAGGGAAATTCACTTCTAAGAATTTATTGGAGCTTTTGAAGTCTCATTGCATCAAATATCACTTGACTTCTCCATATACACCTCAATATAATGGTATTGTAGACTGATGCAATCAGACTATAATGGAGATGTCTTGGTGCATTCTTTCTACCGCAAGATGGAGATGATGATTTTTTTGTAGAATTAGTTTAGACTATTGTGTATCTACTCAATAGAGTTCCCAGTAAGGTTCTCAAGAATAAAATACTATAATATATATGGATTATTTATAAATCATCAATTTCTAATCTTTGACTGCTTGGTTGTACTGCATATATGCATGTCCTAGCTAAGAAAAGGAAAAATCATAATTCAAAGACACTCAAGTACATATTTTTGGGCTATACTATTCCCTCCAAAGATTATCATCTCATGGTTCATGAGACACATAACATTTATGTGAGCTGATATATGGTATTTGATGAGTCATCTTTTGATTTCATGTTGCATATGAGTGATCCATCACCTTCCCATTAACAAGGAGGCGAAAGAAACTTACAAGGTGAATTATTTTTTCCTCTTTCATTATTTTGGATAATTCTAATCAAAACTAGCATCCACATCCAAAAAGGGTTCAAATTACCATAAGGGATTCCCACCTAATTTCTCTTCCAAACCTCTCCACGGGAGTAAGGACATAAAGTTAGGCAAGGAATGACATAGATATAGCACTGATGTATTTAGTTGAGAACAATACTAAACCTAATACAACTTGTGAGGCTCTAATTTAACCACATTAGGATAAACCGATGGATACTAAGTATGAGTCTCGAATAAAAAAATCATACATGGGAGCTTGGTGATATATCTGGAAACAATAAACGCATAGGCTACAAATGGGTTTTCAAAATTAAATATAAGGTCATTGGGTCCATCGTTAAACTTACAAGGAAATTCTTGTTGCAAAGAGATATTCCCAATAGAAGGGAATTGATTATAAATAGACCTTTTCAACCATTAGAAAGCTCAAAATTATCTGATTTGTGTGTGCACTAGCTACACAGAAAGGATGGAGTCTTCATCAATTAGACATTAAGAGTGCTTTCTTGAATGTTGATCTCACAAATGAAGTCTACATGACTCAAATAAAGGATCTATCAATGAACACATTCTTCTCAAGGTATGTCACCTAATCAAGTCTATATATTAGCTTAAACAAGCCCCTTGGGCATGGTATAGTAAAATAGATGATCAAATTTTACAGCGTGGCTTTATTCATAGCCCCTTTGATCTGAATTTGTATATCAAGAAGGTTACAACAAAGATTGTGATACTTGTACTGCACATGGATGATCTTGTGATCAAAGGAAGTTCAAACAATCTCATTAATACGGTCAAGCATGATCTAAAGTTTTTTTTTCATCTGACTGATTTCTAGAGCTACTTCAATATTGTATTGGCTTGGAGGTTTGGAAAAGGAACATCATATCTTTAAATTCTTCCTATTTAAAAATTTACAATTTTTTAACACTCCAAATGCTTCCTCAAATAATTTAATTGTCATGAAAATTTATTTGTTAAATAATTTTGGATTAACAATAATATAATTTACTTGATTGGGACCAAGTTTGTAGTCCTAAATATCATGGACATATTGGGAAACGGTAGTGAAAATTTATTTCCAAGATCAAGATATCAAATTGTATTGTAGCTAGAGTAAGAATATAAAACAACTATGAGAAAGATTCTTAATCTTAAGTATTTTAGATGACTTCCATTTAGAATATTCCTAGAATTGATTTTGTTGGAAAAATGATCTATGGTCTCTATTATTATAATGGAGGGAGCTTGAATACATCATCATCATCATCATCATTATTATTATTATAAATCTCTTTTTTGGAAGGTCATTATGATTTTCAACCTTTAATTCTTCTACAGGTCTCCTCATCTTCAACCCTTAAGTTAATTTTTATATGAAACAAAATGGTCTACTCTTGCAGATTTCAAGAACATCACTATATCAAGAAGATCAAGGATATATGAGCTATTGGAAGGATTCTATTGCAAGGATAAAGAGGATTCTATTATTATTTAGAGTTGTCTTATATGCATACTTGGGGTAATAAATCTAAAGGCATTTGTTTAGTATCTCTTAGCTATCAACGTCTTAAAAACAAGTATTGTATGTGTCTAGAGTTGTATTTGTGGGAAAAATAGTAACAAATTTAGTTGGTCAGAACTAATATTTTATTCTAGTTACTAAGATAGAATGAATGCATTACTTGAATTTTATCATAAAGAGACATTTATTTTATTCTTGTAAGTTTGTTCTATATGGAAATAGAGATGAAAACACGCATTTTTTTCAATGTCATTTTTTATTAGAATTATGAGGAATGTGGTGAGATATATGTAATAAGACTATCTTTCATGATACTTTTTTATGTGATATTTGGGGAAAAGAGGATCATCCTTCTATCTCAATATTTTCTAGTGGTCTCCCTTGAGGAATTCAGATTAATCACCTTGTTGAACTTCTAGCTTCCTTTAATGCTCTATATTTGGATAAAAAATTAAATTGTACTCATGTATAGGTTGAGGGCCCCACTCTAATATCATTATTCAATTCCTAAAGAGAGTTGAAAATCCTTCTTGGTCTATTTAAAATTATATTGAGGACTCAAATGATATTATTAATTCATTCCAAGAGTGTAAGGTATCTGCTATTTCGTGAAGGGAACTTAATAGTTGATTATTTGACCAACATAGGGGTTAGTAGTGACAAATTTACTATGTGGTAAAATAGAGATCATCTCTTAGAGGTCATATTAGAAGTACCAACATATGAAATAATAAATGCACAGACTTTAGATTGGAAGGTGGCATGATTATAAGAAATTATAGTTGGAGGATAAGTGTGATTAATCCATAATCTTTTTGGGTGTTTTTTTACCTAATTCTTTTTCCTTATTTAGTAGGAAGAAATAAATATAGGAGTTGGAGAAGCTAGTTTTCTTTGTGAGAAAGGAGAGATGGGAGGAGATATAAATTTGCACAATCCCATAAACTCTAATGAGGCTAAAAATAATGTCACGGTCTTTAATATCCTAGAAAGGAGAGGAGTTACACCTTATGTAAAATGGCTTCCTTACTTTGTTCTAAAGACTATGAAACTATTTGTATATAATTGGAAGAATATGAAAGTTACAATGTTTGGATGAAAGTGTGATGCAGGGGCATCCATGGTTAAGGCAAGGCATTCTGTGTCCTTGGTGAAACTACATGGAGTGTTTGTATTTTTCTCGGTGTTACTCGGTTGCAGCCTTGATCGACGGTCTTGGTCATTGAAGGAAGCTCAGTCACTGAAGGAACTCGGTAGTCTCTGGCACTTGGTGAAAGTGTTACTTGATCATGCCTATAGTGCTCGGTCGACACTGGTGCTCAGCGATGCCTGGCGTGTTCGGTGATTTTTCTGTTGCTTGGTAGTTCTGGCTTACCGATTGGAGTTATGTGTGATTTGTTGAGCCAACTTGGTGAATTTATTGTTGGTAGCCATTGTTATGGGGCTGACATGCTGAATTAAATGTTTGTATACATTTGTAAGCCAACTTGTATAGCATTTAATTATTTGTTTTAGGGAGTTAAGGGTTTCATCTTGCCGACTTGTGGCTGATGATTAGTATTTAAGGAGTGCTTGGGTAGATGTTTAGGGATAGATTTAGGAAAGGAGGAACAACTTAGCAGATTTGGAAGTCAGATGCAAAGTTGTGGAAAATTTCTTGATGTCCTTGCAGATTGGATTGTAATTTGATAGTTGTTTGTAGCAGAGCTAGGGGTTTGCATACCTGGGAACAAGGAGATTTCTTGGAGGCTTGCAAGCTCAAGTTTAGATCTACCTTAGGGTTTCCATCAGCTTTTGATTGTCTTCAGAGATTAACTAGCTGAGATTGTATTGGATCTGGTTGTGGATCTTGTAGAATTATTTTATGGTTGTAATTGGCCCTAACTTGGAAGGCCTTACAGCCAGGCACGTTAATGAAAATTAGTGTTAAACAGTTACGTGTGTTGCGTTGTTGAGTAATCTGCTATGTAATTCTATTGGCTGCAAGGTTTGGACTATCCTTAATTGGATCCACCATCCTTGACTGCATCAAAGTGGGATTTCATAAAAGATTTAATAGCACAGGTTACAAGACTCCCAATAGAGGGAAAAACATTCTTTAGAAAAGTAAATAATTCTAACTCTCTAGAGAATAATTTTTTAAAGAAAAATGAAGATAGGAAAATGGTTAAAAAATAGAACAAAGGTTGTATTATGAGCTCTATCAAGAAGATTTGGGCTGCTATTTTGAAAGTCATAATGTTTTAATTATCCTTGGATGAGAAAGTCATAACAATTTATTGCCATCATTATCTATTACTCATCATTTTTTCACAAGGATCAAATGTATTTCCTATTATTTGTCTTATGCTTTCTCAAATTGCTAGTGTAAAATATGATCAGAAGAACCCTAGGAACCCTATGTTGTATATGTTATTCTTATGCATCAAAATAAAATATTAGGCATTCCTCTATTTCTTTAGAGGATGAGGAGAAGACCAAGAATGAGGATATTGAGAGTGAGTAATCTAAAGCAAAATATTGGAGTATATATGTGGAGTGTGAACCATTTTCTTTAGAAAGGAAGGAGAAAATCCACAGAGTTTTGTTGGCCCTCCTAATGAGTTGCCTTTTTTCCTTATTGTAAAATTTTTCTAATTTAAAGAATCCTTTGTTAAATTCATTGAACCTTGTTGAACCCGGTTGAACCAAGTTCAAAGCAATTCAAATGAGTTCAAAGTTCAGCCCGGTTTGAGTGTGTACTTAGTCTTTCTAGAGAAGTTTTTGTTCGGTGTCAGTCTTGAACTATATTTAACCGCATGGAAACCCCTTCCACCCAGTTCATAATAGTTCATCATGGTTCATTGAAGATAACCCTACGCTTTAAAATAACTCAATGAAATGGTCAACATAGTGTGTTAGTTCCACATCAACACTTTGTCACATTGTATAATTTAGGGCTAAACACACATTGAAAAGCTACGAACCAAGTTGAACTGAGCTCTTTCAAGTTCAAACAGGTTCAATGAGGTACAAATGTCATGAAATTTCATTAATGATGTCCATTTTAAATGTCAAAGTGATGGAGATTAAGGTAATTTGACTAAGAATATATGTGACCTCAAAATTATTTATGGAAAAATGAGCTATTAAAAGAGAGTAATCATGATTAGATGAGGATCCTCAATGATGTGATAAGTAATGAATTCTCATACAATGTGAAGTCACATTATGCTCACCATGCATACATAATAGATTTGGAAATTAATCTTCACATTTTATGTGCGGTAAGGGAGATTTTAAAAGGAAATTTAGGTAGTTTTATTTTATCATTCACATGCAAGGAGTAACAAAATAGTAATGAATTTTATGGATTATCTCGGTGGAACATTGTATTGTGTGCTTTTTACAAGGTGAGTTCTGCAATCCTTCTCTTTTAGTGAATTTTGGTTTTAAAAGTTGCATGCCTTATCTATTAGTTGATAAAATGAAAGAAACGAGCACTAATACATTTGGGGGCATTTTGTGATGGCTATGTGTCGCAATAGCAACACCCATAGATGTCGCTATTTTTTAGTCACAAATTACGACGTCTATGGGTAGCCATCGCAATTGCGGCGCCCTCCCGTCGCAATGTCGCTAAGATTTGTTAGCGGCATGGGCGTCGCCCCCCCGTCGCATGGCTTCGGAGGGCCTTCGCAATTGCGATGGGCACCTGCATCGCATTACGATGGGCTCCCATCGCAATTGCGACGCTCGTGGGTGGATAAAAAAAATAAAATTATTTAATACATTGCTAATGAACCACATTAATGCTTTTTTCTTTCAACAAATGAGGACAGCCACTGTAAAGACAACATGATAATGTACACTCACTGTAAGGATAGTCACAAATGAGGACATCTCACAGTGACTATCCCTTGTGTAATTGCCACTTGAAGGAGGATAGTCACTGTAAAGACAACATGATAATGTACACTTACAACCCGTGTACATTATCATGTTGTCTTTAGAGTGACTATCCTCATTTGTTGAAGAAGAAAAGCATTAATGTGGCTGAATAGAAATACATTCAAGTGGCAATTACACTAGGGACAGTCACTGTGAGATGTCCTCATTTGTGACTGTCCTTACAATGAGTGTACATTATCATGTTGTCTTTACAGTGAGTGTACATTATCATGTTGTCTTTACAGTGTCAATATATGCATTATTACTTAAACTGAAGAGTACTCTAAATAATATGTCATTGTGGAGTTTTGATTGCTTCCAATTTGATATACGCTTGTTCTACTTATGTATCCAGCATCATGTAAGAAAAGTTGATGCTTTTAAAATAGATTCATTTAGCCATGAAATGCCTGTGCATGTTACATACAAGATTCCAAGGCCCAAAACTGATTACTCATTATAATTCATGTACAGAATGATAATCAACCACAACGAGGCATGCGTAGGCACTGCTTAGATTTTGAGGCATCAGAAGCTCATAGAAGAAACTTGACCAATGGCTCATGGAATGCAACAAACTTATTGCCTAAAACAGGAGCATTGGTAACCACAAATGATGGTTCTGAAAAGAACACTTCACCATCAATGTCACGTGAGGGAACTGTAATTTTTGATGGTAAGCAACTTGTAGTATATAAGAGAGATGCAGGTACAGATGCTGGGAGAAGTTCCCAATCTTTATCTGTTGGACAGTTTTCATCTGCAAAATAGATTATAAAAACATGAAAATATATCAGAGATGTTTGATATTGATACAAAACAACACAGATTCATTTCTTCGTACACCTGTATATCATAAAAATCCTTGCACACTTCGAAAAATTGTATTGCCTTTTACTTACTCAAAAGTAATTTACATAAAGCAGTCATTTGATTAACATGGATCCTAATATTCACAAGTACATGGTCATGTGCTCCATCGTAGCATCTTATAGATTTAGATCTATTCTCTGAAATAATTCAATGTTTTGTTTACAATCCACAAAAGAAATATTTTCCCTCGTCTACTTAATCCTAAACAAAAGGCCATATAGCAATATAGATAGAACTATATAATAGAAACCATAAACAATGGTAACCTTAGCAGCAGCAAGAAATTGTTGCAAAAAATTTACCTTATCATACCCAGATTGTTGCTTTGCCTGGCAGAGGGAAATTTGATCAGTAAAATTGACACAGAGTATGCTGTCTCCATTGTCATGCTGGATAACAAAACACCAACTTTAATGGGCATGTACTGTCCCTTGTGTAGTTGCCACTTGAATGCATTGCTATTGAACCACATTAATGCTTTTTTCCTTCAACAAATGAGGACAGTCACTGTAAAGACAACATGATAATGTACACTCATTGTAAGGATAGTCACAAATGAGGAAATCTCAGAGTGATTATCCGTTGTGTAATTGCCGCTTGAATACATTTCTATTGAACCACATTAATGATTTTTTCCTTCAACAAATGAGGATAGTCACTGTAAAGACAACATGATAATGTACACTCACTGTAAGGATAGTCACAAATGAGGAAATCTCAGAGTGACTATCCCTTGTGTAATTGCCGCTTGAATACATTGCTAATGAACCACATTAATGCTTTTTTCCTTCAACAAATGAGGATAGTCACTATAAAGACAACATGATAATGTACACTCACTGTAAGGATAGTCACAAATGAGGACATCTCACAGTGACTGTCCCTTGTGTAATTGCCACTTGAATGTATTGCTATTCGGCCACATTAATGCTTTTCTTCTTCAACAAATGAGGATAGTCACTCTAAAGACAACATGATAATGTACACGGGTTGTAAGTGTACATTATCATGTTGTCTTTACAGTGACTATCCTCCTTGAAGTGGAAATTACACAAGGGATAGTCACTGTAAAGGCAACATGATAATGTAGAGAAATGTTGTCATTTGTATTTTCAATAGTGCCGAGAGAGATTCCCTCCGTGAAATCACAGCTACAATTTTTGAGTACGTTGGGTTTATTTTTCTTTTTTCATTATTATGTAATCTGGTATTCAGCTTTTACAGAGCTAAAATACCCAGAAATGAGGACATATCTGTGTTGAATTTATTGTTAGTGGCTTTGGTTATTTAGAAGTTTAATTTTATTTGTTCATCTTTCAAGCACAAACATTTTGTGGACTGTAACATCTTCATTGTTTCGGGTATGCAATGAAACAGCCCTAACTTGCAACTACCTTCACGGTACTTGTGTACATTATCATGTTGTCTTTACAGTGACTGTCCTCATTCAAGTGGCAATTACACAAGGGACAGTCACTGTGAGATGTCCTCATTTGTGACAAGGACAGTCACACATGAGGACATCTCACAATGACTGTCCCTTGTGTAATTGCCACTTGAATGTATTGCTATTCAACCACATTTATGGGCCCGTTTGGACCACAACACACAGTAGCATCTACAGAGAAGAATATCCCAGGTGTAACAAGTTGTAAGAATATACCAACAGTTCTAAGAAGTTCCCTAGCACATAGTAGCATCTACAGAGAAGAATATACAACATGAGGGCAGCCACTGTAAAGACAACATGATAATGTACACTCATTGTATGTGTACATTATCATGTTGTCTTTACAGTGACTGTCCTCATTCAAGTGGAAATTACACAAGGGACAGTCACTGTGAGATGTCCTCATTTGTGACAAGGATAGTCACACATGAGGACATCTCATAGTGACTTTCCCTTGTGTAATTGCCACTTGAATGTATTGCTATTCAACCACATTTATGGGCCCATTTGGACCGCGACACATAGTAGCATCTACAGAGAAGAATATCCCAGGTGTAACAAGTTGTAAGAATATACCAACAGTTCTAAGAAGTTCCCTAGCACATAGTAGCATCTACAGAGAAGAATATGGGTCAACGAGGTTGACTTCAAAGCCATGCAATCTAATGGTAATAGTAATATCATAATTTGACATACTATTAGAAATACTTCCTAAATAGACTATTCAATCTTATAAGAGATGGATTCATGAGAACTATTATTTATGAAATATGAGTCAATGACTTTAATTAAAAAAATTACACAATCTAATTCTTGTAAAAATATCAAAATTTGACACATTGAAAATACCTTCCAAAAGTATCGTTAATTGATTAATATGAATCACTACTCATGAAATATAATTTTATAAACCTCATCTCTCCAATTGGATTGACACCATCCACTGCCAATGAAAGCCTGCAATTATGAGGTTCTTCTTTGAAGTGTTGCCACTTTTCCTCTATGTGCATAAATGCCGAACCATCCGCAGGGATTCGAATAATGTCATCTCGACTTCTATTGTGTGCATGGTAATCCATAAATTGTGCCAAGCTAGTACACCTGAATAATTGTCACATCCGTGGAATAATGGGGATGTAACGAAGAACCTTGTGAGGCACCTTTTTTGTTATTCGATCTATTCGATATCTACTCGTATGACATACAGGGCATTGTGTTGCAAATTCATGTTCTTTATAATATATAATATGATCATTGGGACAAGCATGTATTGCTTGATACTCCATTCCAATATCTTTCATAATAGTAGATAATTCTCGATATGAGCGAGGTAGAATATTTGATGGTGGTAACAAAAACTCACCTATCAATCTACAGCAAAAAATATAAGTTGTTAATATAAACAATATTAGTGGTACATTATTCACCCTTTGTTAACTATAAAGACATATATGACATACCTTAACATACGTGACATTGTTATGTTGGATAAACCATTCATAACCTTCAAGTTCAACAACAACAATACAGCAGAGAGAAGAGTTGTTTGGGAGTCTTTGTATAGGGGCTCGTATGCCTTCTCAAGTAGAGGTACATCGAGGCTATCATCATCATCAATGATCAGATCTGCTTGGACTAAATGTGTCATGGATCAATGTATTTATACCATCATCTTCAATTGTGTTTTCTAGCGCATGATCGTCATCTTCCATGGGATCATTATCTTCACCTTGGATATTCGCACCCCCATGTTCCTCCATATCATGTACTTCCTTGGGGGGATCAACCTATATAAAATTGATTAACATAAATAAACCATGATCTTCAACTCATCATCAAGTGATTTCATATGTATATAAATTGTTAAAATGATATAATGAACAACTTACCAGTGGATGATAGTCATGCCCCCCTTCAATGTGACCATTCTCCCTACAATGTCTCTTAACTGTTTTGATTAGCAGTCTTCTACGGTTTAAGCCCTTACAAATTTTGCAGGGACAATAACATTTTCCATCACCTTTTCTTTTCAAGTTAGACCACAATCTAGCGATTGTCTCCCTATTTTGTTCTTCACTTATATTATCTGACATGATCGTTCTTCGCAGGAAGCAAAAATTGGGCTATGAAAACTTCGGTCTACAACTTTCAGTGACTAAGCAAAATTGTCAAAAGTACACAAATCTTCTTAGACCTAGTTAAATCCTTTAATATTTTAAAAGTCTAGTTAAAATATACATTAGATTAAAAAATATACAATTTTCATGCCTGAGCGCACAGCTACGACTAGTGCAATGGTCTTCTTGCTTAGCTCTAGAAGCTCTCTAGCAATCAAAACATATAAGCTACAAGGCCTAACAGCAATTTCAAAACATATAAGCTACAAGGCAAGACATATTACATGACATGGAAAAAGGATTAAAATATACATTAGATTAAAATATATACAATTTTCAAACCTGAGCGCGTGGCTATAACTCGTGCAATGGTCTTCTTGCTTAGCTCTAGAAGCTCTCCAGCAATCAAAACATATAAGCTATTAGAATTCATTAACTTTCTATAATTGGAAAACTCTATTTGATATTAGACCGTAAACTACTACTATTCTCTCCATAAGAACTAAGTACAAAACTCTTTCAAGTTCACATCCATGATTCCCTTTAGATTAAAATATACAGCAAAAATAAGCTAAAAGTCTAGTTAAAATATACATTAGATTAAAAAATATACAATTTTCAAACCTGAGCGCGCGGCTATAACTCGTGCAATGGTCTTCTTGCTTAGCTTTAGAAGCTCTCCAGCAATCAAAACATATAAGCTACAAGGCCTAATAGCAATTTCAAAACAAGGGTCATCAAAAGAACCAAAAACAATGTGTGCAAACAATACCTTGTGAAGTGGTATAGACAATTAGAAGATGCTACTATGTGCTAGGGAACTTCTTAAAACTGTTGGTATATTCTTACAACTTGTTACACCTGGGATATTCTTCTCTGTAGATGCTACTGTGTGCCATGGTCCAAATGGGCCCATAAATGTGGTTGAATAGCAATACATTCAAGTGGCAATTACACAAGGGACAGTCACTGTGAGATATCCTCATGTGTGACTATCCTTGTCACAAATGAGGACATCTCACAGTGACTGTCCCTTGTGTAATTGCCACTTGAATGAGGTCAGTCACTGTAAAGACAACATGATAATGTACACATACAATGAGTGTACATTATCATGTTGTCTTTATAGTGGCTGCCCTCATGTTGTATATTCTTCTCTGTAGATGCTACTACATGCTAGGGAACTTCTTAGAGCTGTTGGTATATTCTTACAACTTGTTACACCTGGGATATTCTTCTCTATAGATGCTACTGTGTGTCATGGTCCAAACGGGCCCATAAATGTGGTTGAATAGCAATACATTCAAGTGGCAATTACACAAGGGACAGTCACTGTGAGATGTCCTCATGTGTGACTGTCCTTGTCACAAATGAGGACATCTCACAATGACTGTCCCTTGTGTAATTTCCACTTGAATGAGGAACAAAGCCGCTAACAATAAATTCAACACAGATATGTCCTCATTTCTGGGTATTTTAGCTCTCTAACAGCTGAATACCAGATTAAATAATAATGACAAAAGAAAAATAAACCCAACGTACTCAGAAATTGTAGCTGTGATTTTGAGGAGGGAATCTCTCTCGGCGCTGTTGAAAACACAAATGACAACCCGCTTGATTTCACGGAGGGAATCTCTCTTGGTGCTATTCAAAACACAAATGACAACCCGCTTTGTTCAAAACACAAATGATAACCCGCTTGATTTTGCGGAGGGAATCTCTCTCGGCGCTATTGAAAACACAAATGACAATGTTCCTCTACATTATGTTGTCTTTACAGTGACTGTCCCTTGTGTAATTGCCACTTGAAGGAGGACAGTCACTATAAAGACAACATGATAATGTACACTTACAGAATGAGGACAGTCACTCTAAAGACAACATGATAATGTACACTCACTGTAAGGACAGTCACAAATGAGGACATCTCACAGTGACTGTCCCTTGTGTAATTGCCACTTGAATGTATTGCTATTCAGCCACATTAATGCTTTTCTTCTTCAACAAATGAGCATAGTCACTCTAAAGACAACATGATAATGTACACTTACTGTGAGTGTACATTATCATGTTGTCTTTAGAGTGACTATCCTCATTTGTTTGAACTAACACATACATGAGTTAGAAGGATTTCTTTCATCCATTCTAAACCATTTCGAATGAGTTTACTTTGATTTTGCTGTAAAATAGAAGGCCTAATATTCATGGGATGACAATAACTAACTTGTATTATGAATTACTAACATTGCATAGGCAAAGTTTTGTGGAAAATAGTGTGATCATAGGATAAACTGTGGGAAATTACCTTGAGTTGAATGCTAATGTATAGCAGTGAGTGATCTATCCAAGCAAGGGTGGATTGTTATAATGTGGAACATTGTATAATGTTTGTGAGATGGTGAATCATCCACTAATTTGGATTTGAAGGGTGTAGAATCGGGTGATTGAGAATGCCCTAGTTAAGAAGGGTTTAGAGCCAAGAATTGTGGGTTTGGGTGTTGCAGAGCCCTAGAGGCTAATTCCCTTTGGAATTGTTTGTTTCAAAGTGTAAGAAGACACTGTCCAGGGATTAGGAAGTGTTAGGTGGAATTTATCATATACTTCCTTTGAAATTTGGGTCATTTTTATACATTAAAACCAGAGGTACAGTCATAGAACAGAGTAGGGAAATTCACCAAAAAGTAATTGAAGATGGGTTTTTGTCAAATATAGTGGTGGTGACTACCCTAATGGACATGTATATAAAATGTGGAAGCATACAAAAGGCACGCGATTTGTTTGCGGAAACAACTGAAGCAAGGCACGTGAAAGTCTCAAAATCTTGAATCCAAGTCAGTGAAAGCTTTGAAAACCAAATGCATCCTATTAAGTATTGTGGGGAAGCATTCTAAATAACCAAAGCCGCTAACAATAAATTCAACACAGATATGTCCTCATTTCTGGGTATTTTAGCTCTCTAACAGCTGAATACCAGATTAAATAATAATGACAAAAGAAAAATAAACCCAACATACTCAAAAATTGTAGCTGTGATTTTGCGGAGGGAATCTCTCTCGGCGCTGTTGAAAACACAAATGACAACCCCCTTGATTTCATGGAGGGAATCTCTCTTGGTGCTGTTCAAAACACAAATGACAACCCACTTTGTTCAAAACACAAATGATAACCCCCTTGATTTCGCGGAGGGAATCTCTCTCGGCGCTGTTGAAAACACAAATGACAACATTCCTTTTTTTTTTGCACTTATATCCCGACCAACATAAGGTCCATTTTTAATACAACATGATAATGTACACTTACAGTGAGTGTACATTATCATGTTGTCCTTAGAGTGACTATCCTCATTTGTTGAAGAAGAAAAGCATTAATGTGGCTGAATAGCAGTACATTCAAGTGGCAATTACACAAGGGACAGTCACTATGAGATGTCCTCATTTGTGACTGTCCTTACAGTGAGTGTACATTATCATGGTGTCTTTAGAGTGATTGTCCTCATTTGTTGAAGAAGAAAAGCATTAATGTGGTTCAATAGCAATACATTCAAGTGGCAATTACACAAGGGACAATCACTGTGACATGTCCTCATGTGTGACTATCCTTGTCACAAATGAGGACATCTCACAATGACTGTCCCTTCTGTAATTCAAGTGGCAATTACACAAGGGACAGTCACTGTGAGATGTCCTCATTTGTGACTGTCCTTACAATGAGTGTACATTATCATGTTGTCTTTAGAGTGACTGTCCTCATTTGTTGAAGAAGAAAAGCATTAATGTGGTTCAATAGCAATACATTCAAGTGGCAATTACACAAGGGACAATGTCATGAGCCGTGACATATTGAACTTAGTATAATAATAAAATGATTAGATGATATATAATAATCTATTATTAACGGTATATAACAATAATATATAATTATTATCAAAAGATAATAATAATATATAGTTAGCATAATAAGTAATATGTTAATTAAATAATATTAAAATATTAATAAATAATATAATTATGATTATAATTATAATATAAATTAATAATAAATAATTATTAATAAATTATATATATTATATTATAATAATATATTAAGTAATAATATTAAATCAATTATTGATATAATAATTTTAATATATAAATAATATTAATAAACCTCTCAATATAAAACAATATGTTATCACTATAATAATATTTATTATAATATTATTAATATTACTAACATCATTAATTATAATATTTAATAATAACAATAACATTAATAATAATAATAATAATAACGTTTAAAGCAATGTCGAATATCTGTAATCGATATACATCTACATTAAACATCTGCATTATCTATCATGATGAGGAATGAAGAAGTGATACAACAATCACTAGTCATTACACATCGATACCATGAGAGGATGATTAATGAACCAAATACTATGAATTCAAGATCAACATGATATGAATAAGGGATAGGTCGCTATGTGTTTCAGAAGATGTATTGATAAGCAAGAAGGATAACCATTCATATATTATAAATAATCATTAATTGCACAAGTTTAGACAATGACATATCCGATAAAGCAATATCAAACATGAAGACCCGCTAGCAAATATGCACCATCACTTCCTATGTTATCATGACAATAACATAAACTAGATTGAATTCTACTATCTATATCAATAGACACCACATAGGAGGATATCAAATAAAGGATTGAAAGATTATCGATTGTCTGAGATAAACCACATCTTGTAGAAACACAAAAGCATCAGTGATTATATCACAAGCTATTGATGAATGAGGCATCAGTCATGGATAATAAGTACAATGTATCCTTAAGTATTAATAGGAATGGAAGTCAATTTGAAGATCAAACTCCATTACCAGCAATCAACCAATAAATGGACAATTATCAGAAAATGATATCGACTTATATCAGAGTAGAAAGATTGGATATAATCATAACAATATGGGATAAGGCAAGAGTTAATATTGATTGACTAAATACTAATGATAGTTAAACAAAACTAATACAAACACAATGGATGTTAACTACTAGTTGCACTACCAATTAGGGAAGATTACCTTCATAAAAAGATTTGATATTGAGTCAATCTGGGAGTTATCTATGATCAGAAAATAATGAAATAATATTATGTGAACTGTCAAATTATGGAAAGGTGTGATTAACAAAGGGACATGGAGGAAGAAACAAGACACGTCTCATTCATAGCATCTCTTCATTTGTTAAAGACAATATAAGAATGCATTCTCGTCAGTCACTCAAGGCATCATTAGAACTTTATTTACTTATCCATATTTGGATATACTCAATAGAGCATCTGCCTTTGGCAGTTTGGTTTCAAGTTTATCATTGCAGATCAGAGACAACACCATGATTGCACAGATAGAAAGGATAGTCAGAAATAGCATCAATATTTGAAGTTGCAAGCATATAATTCAGAATCTGAAATAGCAACATATCACTCATAGCGATATTACACATTTGCATAATTAAATCATCATATCAGACACAGCAAATACATTGCTGTAAGCAATACTTATTGATTGTATATCGATATTGTTTATATCAGACATAGCATCATTATACTATCATTATAAGTGATAGGAAACATCATATTCATAGCATATTTCATATCATTATATCCGACAGTGCTATTAAACATATTGGTATCAATATCATCTTGCACACATATTGTGATTGAATCTGAAATAGCGGTTGATATCTTAAGTAACCTCCATTACTTAGTTTAATTGTAAGTATCTGATAGAGTAAGTCTGAGAAGTGGAGTAATTGTTCCTGTTTTCTAAGTTAGCCAAAAAGGGGACATTACAGACAATCACTGTGAGATGTCATCATGTGTGACTGTCCTTGTCACAAATGAGGACATCTCACAATGATTGTCCCTTGTGTAATTCAAGCGGCAATTACACAAGGGACAGTCACTGTGAGATGTCCTCATTTGTGACTATCCTTATAGTGAGTGTACATTATCATGTTGTCTTTAGAGTGACTGTCCTCATTTGTTGAAGAAGAAAAGCATTAATGTGGTTCAATAGCAATACATTCAAGTGACAATTACACAAGGGACAATCACTATGAGATGTCCTCATGTGTGACTATCCTTGTCACAAATGAGGACATCTCACAATGACTGTCCCTTATGTAATTCAAGCGGAAATTACACAAGGGACAGTCACTGTGAGATGTCCTCATTTGTGACTGTCCTTACAGTGAGTGTACATTATCATGTTGTCTTTAGAGTGACTGTCCTCATTTGTTGAAGAAGAAAAGCATTAATGTGGTTCAATAGCAATACATTCAAGTGGCAATTACACAAGGGACAATCACTGTGAGATGTCCTCATGTGTGACTGTCCTTGTCACAAATGAGGACATCTCACAATGACTGTCCCTTGTGTAATTCAAGCAGCAATTACACAAGGGACAGTCACTGTGAGATGTCCTCATTTGTGACTATCCTTACAGTGAGTGTACATTATCATGTTGTCTTTAGAGTGACTGTCATCATTTGTTGAAGAAGAAAAGCATTAATGTGGTTCAATAGCAATACATTCAAGCGGCAATTACACAAGGGATAGTCACTGTGAGATGTCCTCATTTGTGACTGTCCTTACAGTGAGTGTACATTATCATGTTGTCTTTAGAGTGACTGTCCTCATTTGTTGAAGAAGAAAAGCATTAATGTGGTTCAATAGCAATACATTCAAGTGGCAATTACACAAGGGACAATCGATCACTATGAGATGTCCTCATGTGTGACCTTTGTGAAGGCAAGTGCCAATTTGTACCCAAGTTACCAATATTGTGGCAAAAGTGGGAATGAAGCATTTAGGGGTCAAATTGGGCAAAGAAGTGTAGAAGTGGCCTTTGTGAGGTCTAAATAGCCTAACTAAGTCATGGTTAGGGTCTTATGGTGTTTGAACAATAAGTTTTGAACCAAAATCCCAAAGGTTGTAACAAGTTGTCAATGTTGTCATTCACAACATTGACAACATTTGTGCAAGGGAGCATTTTCGAGTAAGATGGTTATGTAACTATATGAAACCATTGAATTAGGCATCAGATCAACTATAAGAGGCCTCCATCGATCTGTGCAAAAGGTTGGGGGGAAAAACATTTAGAATTAAGAAGATTTGTATAGTAACACGGTTTTAGTGAATTCTTGAGTTTTTGTGTTTCTTTGTTTTCAGTTGATTAATGGATTAGATAGCTCGCAGTGTCTATTGGAAAAGTTAGTACAAGTTGTTTTTTTATTCTGTGTTGTGTTTTTTTTGAGTTTTGAAGCATTCCAACTAGTTTGTTAATTCTTTTGTTAAGTACCCTATCATTGGTTTGAACCAGGCAGGTTGAACAAATGGAGTCTTAGCTCATCATTCCATTTTCAACTTTGTACGGGCTCTTGGAATGGGTGAGGAGACTCCATGTACTATATGTTTGGAAGGAGGGGCCCTAGGAAGCTCATTTTCTATGTTTGCAATGATGTCCTAGGTGAGTCAGTTGAGCATAGTTAGGGATGACAAATCATTACAAGAAGATTACAACAAGTTGAATGCATTGGTTGCTTCAACTAAAATCTCATGGAGAGGTAGACACACATCTAAAGAAGCCCCAAGTCAAATTAGAAGATTGGGTGAGTTTCTTTGGCTGCTAAGAAAACAAACTCTTAGTCAGACTGTCCAAGTTGTGTCAAAATACTTGTTTTCAGGCATGGCTGTAGCAGTTGGTGTACAAAAAATCTAGGAGGAGAAGACCTTAGATATCTTGGAGTTCTCAATAAAGGGCATCTGAATCCTAAGCCCTTTAGGTGGCTTAATATAAACAAAAAGGCTTGACAAAGGCCTAATTGCTAGCAGCCTATTTTTGGGTGCAATTGGCATGGTTTGATGAACTGGATTGAAGTACTGATGAAAAGTATAGGTGAAGGAGTAATATTGAAACCAATAGAGGTCCTAGTGGCCAGCCTCTCCATGGAGTAAAGTTCTAGTTGAATGTGTTTCAATTTGTGAAGACAAGACTAGGAGTGTCCTAGTAGCTAGATTGGTATTGAGCAGAGTTCATTGTATTTCTTGTTGGTGTGCACTAGTTGAAGGAGTGGGATCTTGGGTAGAGATACCTAAAGAGTGTAGGGATAGTTAAGTACCCTATCAAGTCAAAACATTGGCCTAAAGAGACCCTAGTGAAGGATAGGGAGTGAGCAAGACAAAGTGTTACATCAATTAACAAGATCATTTTTTGGTAATTGTGTACATTATCATGTTGTCTTTACAGTGACTGTCCTCATTTGTTGAAGAAGAAAAGCATTAATGTGGTTCAATAACAATACATTCAAGTGGAAATTACACAAGGGAATATCACTATGAGATGTCCTAAGTGTGACTGTCCTTGTCACAAATGAGGACATCTCACAGTGACTGTCCCTTGTGTAATTGCCACTTGAATGAGGACAGTCACTGTAAAGACAACATGATAATGTACACAAGTACCATGAAGGTAGTCACAAGTTAGGGCTGTTTCATTGCATACTCGAAACAATGAAGACATTACAGTCCACAAAATGTTTGTTCTTGAAAGATGAACAAATAAAATTAAACTTCTAAATAACCAAAGCCGCTAACAATAAATTCAACACAGATATGTCCTCATTTCTGGGTATTTTAGCTCTCTAACAGCTGAATACCAGATTACATAAAAATGAAAAAAGAAAAATAAACCCAACATACTCAGAAATTGTAGCTGTGATTTCGCTGAGGAAATCTCTCTCGGCGCTGTTGAAAACACAAATGACAACGTTCTTGTTTTTTTTGCCCTTATATCCCGATGTGATTTCGCGGAGGGTTACGGTGCTGTTGAAAACACAAATGACAACGTTCCTTTTTTTTTTTGCCCTTATATCCCGACAACATCGCAATTGCAAGTTAGGGTTGTTTCATTGCATACCCGAAATAATGAAGACGTTACGGTCCACAAAACATTTGTGCTTGAAAGATGAACAAATCAAATTAAACTTCTAAATAACCAAAGCCGCTAACAATAAATTCAACATAGATATGTCCTCATTTCTGGGTATTTTAGCTCTCTAACAGCTGAATACCAGATTACATAATAATGACAAAAGAAAAATAAACCCAACGTACTCAGAAATTGTAGCTGTGATTTCGCGGAGGGTTACGGTGCTGTTGAAAACACAAATGACAATGTTCTTGTTTTTTTTTCCCTTATATCCCGATGTGATTTCGCGGACGGTTACGGCACTGTTGAAAACACAAATGACAACGTTCTTGTTTTTTTTGCCCTTATATCCTGATGTGATTTCGTAGAGGGTTACGGCGCTGTTGAAAACACAAATGACAACGTTCCTTTTTTTTTTTGTCCTTATATCCCGACAATGTCACAATGGCGACGTTGCCAAATGTATTGTTATCGCAATTGCGACGGTGTCGGGCTATATTTGAAAAAAAAAAGCCAAAACCGCATGACATTTGCCTATCGTCACAAATTGTCGTCGCAATTTCACCCCAAATGTATTAGTGGAGGTCATTCTTTCAAATTTTTGACAATAAAAATGATTTAATATGTCAATCTCCCATATATGAAAACACTTCCCTAGCCAATTTTGATATAGAATAATTCAAGCATAGGATTAGGGATTTCCCACATGAACTATTTAACAAAGAAATCATTGCCAGTGGTCTTGTTGAGTCTATCGCTTTCTCTCTAGCAGTCGCGTATCCTGAATTAGTGCAGGAGTGTGTCAATAGATACGATGCAAGACATCAATACATTTTTATGGATGATGGTGAAGTTTTATTTTTCATCAATAGGGAGACCATTATCTCTATTTTTAGGATCCCAAAAGAGGAAGTTTATTTTGACTTTGAACCCATCCTTTTAGCCAAGAAATATGAAAAGGAAGAGAGAGCCTACAAGAATACCATAGCTTGTAGATGGCTTCTAAAGCCTCAAATAGGAGGGTCCAGGTTACCGAGGTTGTTTTCTTCTACACACATGAAACCCTATATTCAAGATTTAATTATATTGTTGCATATATTTAGGGTGTCTAAAATTGCCAAGATACTTTCTGGGTGGGTGTACTTTTTCAGATAAATCATCCTAGAAGGAGAACAATGGATAGAATTGGGGAAAGAGATTGTCGAATCAATGGTTGAACAACTTAATATAGCTCATCTTAGTTTAAGAAAATTCTATATGGCATCCTACCTAATATATTGTCTCACCCATACTTAGGAGTGGGTAGGCTTGTCTGATGAGCCATGGGATCAAGAAATTAAAATTTAAGAATATTACCCATTAATGCAGAGAGACTAAGATTTAGAAGGCTCCATGAGGTTACATGATGTTTTTATAGGAAGATTATTATTTAATATTACTGGTTTGATAGTCAAGAGGATCATAAATAAGGAAAAATAGTTCATTAGTGTGTAGGGAAGCTACTACATTCAATTCCCTCACTTTACTTACATTTATGTGGGAGGCTATGAAGGGAAGCACATTAAATTACCAAGGTATGCCATGGACTATTTTTTCTTTCATGAAATTTGCAGATGGTGAACAATGGTACTTAAGAAATACTTACCTGAAGGAGAATTTGATACTTTGTTTCCCTTGGAGTTAGGGCTCTATTCTTGTAAAACCTTCTTTGATGTAGGTAGTATCGGGTATGATTTGAAGAGGTTCAACTTCAAGTATTATAAGATTAGACAAGGCTTCGACAATAAAGGGTATGCATCCCACCATCTAAATCTTGGAGATCAGTTCTAGATTATTGGTCACATGGATGATTGCACAAATGATTATGAGGTTTGAAGAAGACATTGGAGTGGTCTTAGTCTTCAGAAGATACAAGTTATGAAATTAGAAATGGACACTACTCATGTGTCAAGTGACAATGAATATGTTGTGGATCCTAAATTTGAAAAGAAAAGGAATCATTCACTTCCTGAGTTCAATTGGATAGAAGAAGAAAATGATGTCATTGAAGCAAGAACATCTGGTCTTTTGTGGAGAACAGAACTCTAGTTGAAATAGAAGAAAGTGAAATAGAGTCTGAAACCCCAAGGATCAACTTCAACACGAAAAATAAAATCCCGACAACTTGATATTTCTTCTAATTTTAATGTTGACTCTTGTGGTGTAGGTGAAGAAAAGAAGAAATCTAAAGGTCCCACAAGGAGCAAGAAACCAAAGAGCTTAGTTGTTGTAAAATCACCTATTCAAATGACCAGATCAAGATCAAAGTTCTAGAGAGGTAAAGGGTCAAAGACTGAGGTTGTGATTGATTTGAATTTTAAAGAAGATATAGTGGAAGAACTAGTGCAGTATCCCCCATCCATGGAACCCAAAATTATTTCTCAAGGCTCAGGTATAGTGGCTATGACTCACACCACTCTAGCCTACCCCGATACTCTCAAAGATATGATTGTTAACACCCCAAATTTGTTAATAGACAACATCAATAAGAAGAGAAGGGTATGTGCAGGATCATGGTATGGCAAAAAGTGACGATGTGAAAAAGAAGTCCTGATTGATAGATTCTTTGAAAAATAACTATACCTTTCAAATAATATAACATTTTTGAAATCTGAAATATACATCACATTCTATACTTCACCTAATACAATAATAATAAATAATTATTTCAATTTGATGAAATTTAGAATAAGTTAAGGTGGTCAGACACAAGAGCTTTTTTATTTGGAAAAATTTGTAGCAGAAAAATCATAATTAATTATTTACTTGGAAAAGAATAAAAAAAAATATACATCACATCTAGACATGAGCCTACTACTTTTATCTAGAATCTTATAAAAAAATATTATCATTTGATTTTGTTTAATGTGGTCATACATACACCTACTTGTTATCTTTCTAGTCCTGATTGATAGACTTATTGAAAAATAGCTATAACTTTCAAATTGTATAAAATTTTTAAAATCTAAAACATGTTTCACATTCTATGATTTTCCTACTACAAGAAAAAAAATCAATTTGATAGAGTTTAGACTAAGTTAACATGGTCAGACATGAGAGTTTTTGTAATCTAGAAAAGTTGTAGAAGAAACATCATAATTATTTATTTACTTGGAAAAAAATTTAAAAAAAATTTGTCACATCTGGACATGAGTCTACTACTTATATGTAGAATCTTGTAAAAAAAATTATCATTTGATTATGTTTAAGGTGGTCAAACATATACCTACTTCTTAATTTTTTTTGTGAAATTTTTGGACTACTACATTGAAATTTGAAATTTTCAACATATAGAATAATATATTATTTTTCAAAGAATGCCTAGTATCTTAGAAACTAAAATCATTTTTCTATAGATTCTCTTCTTACATATTTTTGATATAATATTTATAACTTGTTCAAATTTTTATCTCAACTTTCCTAAACCTGATTTTCTAAAATTTCAATGCGACTTAAGGGCCTAATTTTACATACCATGATCCTGCACATACCCAGAAACATAGTCCCTATCTCTATCTAGGTTGGAGATATAGTAAGTAAATACATCAACAAGGAATCAAAGCCTAAGAAACTGAAAGTTGCATCTAGAGTTTATGTTGACTCAAAAATAGGGAATTGGGTAGCTAAAGTGGAAAGGCCCAACCCAAAGAATTAGGTTATAGAGCCTTCTGTTAGAACGTGCAAAAAATTTCATGGCCTTAGCCCTTTTCCCCTAGTCTCTTTGTCATTTTTCATGTCTCTGGCTAAAGCCCTTAGCAAAAATTCAAAAACTAGCCATTACATGGAAAAACCCTTTGTTTTAAACCCTGGCCTTGTTATAATTTCATGTTACTTTTCACGGGTCACTTATGATCTTAATTAACATGTGCTTAAATCATTGTCCCCTTTGTTGCATGATCACGTGAACTTTTCCCATGTTATGCAATCTTGCGACTAAAGGTTTTATACCCCGGCGAATTAAATATTTTCCTATAGTCCTCTGCGCCTTAATTTTTCTTAAAGCCTAAGTCCTACGCTTTAATTTTTCCTATGGTTTGGCTTTAATGTTTTCTGGGCCCATTCTTCTGATAAGATCTACATTCGATGGCTAGTGTAAGTTCTCAAGAGATGTGTCAGAGGCCTGAGATCTTATGCCGATCATTGATCTTTCCCGATGAGGTAGCCTTTTTCTCATGCGGGTCCACTTGCCAGGTATTCTAATCTGGAGGAATTTTATTGGTCCATGTAGTATGAGGTGGAATCCTGTCAGTGGGACTGGTCTTCTTCACATGTTGGTAAATTAAAGTCTAATTTGATCTTGTGGCTGTCATTATACCGTTAATGAAACATGCTCGACCTTTAATGTAGTGATATAGCGATAGCCGTTGATTATCATAAGGAAGGTAGGTGGGTTCGTTTACATGTAGGCATAGTTAGCACTATTTGATTCATCCATGTATGAGCACATTGGGAGCTGTTAACGGGACCTAGCTTTTAGATGTGTCAGTGGGTCCTGATCTTGTCAGAAAATCTACAAACGGCATATAATCTCATCGAGTGTGTCAGAGGCTTAAGGTATAGCGACGACCGTTGATTTTCCTGGTGCGGGCCTGCTAGATTTCTCTATCTTTTTTAGTGGTTCTGATAAATGTTTTCTTGGTTCGCTAGTTCGCATGATGATTTGGTGGAGGCTCTTAAGACTTAGTGATTTGGCATATAGTATTCACAGAATCGCTAACTTTTCTAGCGGTGCCCTCAATGTTCTCGCAAATAGGCAAAAAGTCCTTCAGTCACTAGTTCATTGGAGTTAGAGATGGGTTAAGGTTTCATTCTACAAATAGAGAAAAGCACGGTCGCCTAATTGCTAAATGTAAACTAGGATTCCTTGTATGGTTAAATCTTAAAACACTGCGAAATAATGGAATCAGACAGTCGGGACTTAAAGTTGTTGCAGATTCAAACGTGGACCGCCAATTTTCTGCAAGCGCCATGGAAATGACAATTAATATTCAAATTCAAATTTTTGAAGGGTTTCTAGCAATAGGAAGTACCAGAATTGAATGTTTTCACAGCTGATTTTGATTGGTTTGGTGGTGCTTGCTATTGCTATGTGGTCCAGGGTGTGCCATGTTCATTTGTTGGGTTTATACTATATGGTTTTGTGCTTGGGGCGTGTTGTAGGGTTGACAATTTGAATTTTTGTGGTTCTCAGTACCTTTTCAGTGAGATTTTATCATGATTAAGGATCAATTTGGTGCTTGCCTTCTCCTGGTTGCTTGGGTTTCTTCCCCTGCAATTAATTTTTGACCATTTCCAATGGGTTTAGTAGTTGAAACCCTAACCCTAAGTCATCTTTAGCTTGTTGCATTCTCTTTGAGAATTCCAAGATTACTAGGGAGTATATATTGCAGAGATTTTGATTTTGCATGGGTTCCAAAACTTTCTTTGGTCCCAACTGGTTGTTAATGGTCTTTTACTAATAGAGGGGCTAGATTTTGTGTCTTTTCCTATCTTTGTGTTATTATGATTGTATGTTGATTCTAAATATATTAATGAGAATGTTATTGAGTCTCAATCTTGCATTTGTGTATGTCTTCTTGTTTCGGTTCTAAGTTCATATATGCTAGTGTCACAAAGTGTAGTAGCATATGGTAAACAAAGAGTATTGTGAAGTCATCTCTGAGTTCCTAACAAAGTCAAGATTAAAGTCTTTTAGGTGGGTTCAGTGAGTTTGCAACCAAGTAAGAATTTGATGTCCTTGTGTCTAAGGGAGAAGGGTAATAGGAAAAGCACTTATCTAGGATTTAGTTGTGTTTGAATTAAGGTATTTAGTTGATGTATGCAATTGGGTGATTCTTTTCCCTAGGTTAAGGCATTGGTCCATCCTCTGGAGGCATTTCATTATTTTCAACCTCACACACACAAATTAAATGATAAAATCTTAAATCAGTTGGTAAAGAATATATAGTTATATATCATTTTTATACTCCTTTGGAGAAGTGAGTCAAGGGTACACCCACCTGAGCATTAAGACTCAAAGTGTAGGAGGATCTCTTTTGATCCTTGTTAATTGGCCCTCTTCCTTGTAGACTTTGGAGCGGTGATAGAGTCAAAGTTATATCAGGTTATCCATCAAAGTATAAATTTGCAAGTTGAAGATCAAAGGGAACTCCCAACAAAATGGTGACTCTGCTAGGGAGAGTCTAGATATAAAAGGTGGTTAAATGCACTCTTGTTTTCTTGTTGTATTTAGTTAGAAGATTTCCCATGTAGGTGTGTGGTGACTCAAAAGGTTTGAACCAGTGCTATAAACTGTAAATCATGGATAAAAGGAGGAATACTAGGTCCTTTGTTAGAAAGAATCTGGAGGTCACTCTAGAGAAATTGCCTAGGTAGGAGAAGAAGAGTTGGATTAGAAGGAATGGTGAGTCTACTAGTGCTCCCATCAGAGAACAAAGAAGTACCAAAGGTAGAGCACCACATGTTTCCTCAAGTGAGGAAGGTTCACAGGACAAAGCTTCTAGATCAGATGGTGGTCGCTTTGAGGATAGATTTTATGATACCCTGGAGGCTATATTTCAGGACAAGGGTCCGTTACCTACAGGTCAAGATGAACAAGCTAGAGAGATGGGTTTGGAGATTGATTTAGTTCTTGATGAAGATGACTTCAGAAGAGAACCCAGGAGACCTAGGCAAGTGTACTTCCCATATCAAAATATTTCTAGTATGGATGTGTCATCAGGTTATAATGACATTATGGTAGATCCTGATGATTTAAATGCATTAAGGTTATAGTTGGCAGAGTAGGATGCTATACATAAGAGGTTAAAAGAGGAGAGAGAGGCTGAGAAAGTGAATGCTCTAATAGAAAGGCAGTCTCTCCTTAGGAAAATTAATGAAATGAAGGAGAGAAACAAGATGCTTGCTTATGCTCCTAAGACTTTACAACATGATGTCTTTGGTGATCTTGAAGCTCTGAGGAGTGAGCAAGAGCGCTTACTGCAAGATCAAGAATTTGATAAGGAGGGCCCTGTGGTTAGACAAGTACAAAGTTATGTTCCTTTTCCTAAAGACAAAGATGGAAATGAGATCACTAGGCCTGCTATTGCGGCTGGTGAGAAAGGAAAGTAGAAGATGGTGGGACATCAAATAAGCAGATCATTGACAATACCAGGGGTCCCACCACCCAATTCAAATAAGGACACAGAAATAGAAAGAAGAAGAAAAGAAGATGAGGACCTTGCAAGAGAATTAGAGAAGGCTAAAATTGAAGCTTCCATTGCAGGAAAGAGAAGAAAGATCTAGTTCTTGAAGGCTTCATCAGCTAATGCTCTTGGTCCATCTACTACTGAACTAGGTATGCCATCTATGACTACTACTGTTCCACTTAGTAATGCTACTAGTTCAATTCCTTCTTCATCTGCTAGGATAGGTGTTGATCCTAGGTAGAAGTCAAATGCACAAGTAGATAGAAATGTAAATGCTAATGTTGATCCTAGGGTTAACACTAGTTCAAGTTTTCAAAGAAGACCTATGCAACTACAAGGCTATAGGAAAATTAGTTTTGATGGAATTCCTGGCTACCCAAATGCTTTTCCAAATGATATAAGAGATAAGGTACCTAAGTTTTCTGGTAATAATGCTATTAGTTGTGAGGAGCATCTTAGGTTATTTTTTGATATGCTTAATGATTATGAGGTAGAGCATGAGGATGTAGTCATGAAATTGTTTGTTCAATCTCTAATGGAGGATGCTAGAGATTGGTTTAAGAGACTTCCTAATAAATGTATTGATACTTGGGATTCCTTTGAGAGATGTTTTAAAGAGTAGTATGGTGATAGGCCTAATGCTAGTTTCATGTTGAATGAATTCAATACCATAACGAAAAATCAGAATGAGACTGCAGCTGAATTCAACATGAGATTTCAGAAGGGTATGCATAAGTTGTTCCAAGTTATGCGGTTAGATGACAATGTTTGTCTAACCACATACTTCAATGTATTTGATGGAAAGATGGGATATTTGTTGAGGGATAAAGAACCAAAAACTCTTAGGGATGCTTTTAGGATTGCTGTCAACATTGAGAACAATATGAAAATATCAGGGAAGTTGGGTGGAAAGAGAGATGACCCTAAGTTGTTTGGGGATAAGAAGTATAAGAAAGAAAATGATAAGAATGTTGGAGCTAGGAGGAAAGAAGAAGATAAATTTGATAAGGTGCTTAATGCATTGAAGGATTTGAAGGCACTTGTAAATAGGAACATCGGTGCTCCTACCAATGAAAGGCCTTAGTTCAACAACAATTTCAAAAAGTAGAATAGATTGTAGAATTACCTCTACAACACCTAATGGAAGGATGGCAAGCCTATTGTCCTCGCTGTAAGAGGAAACAATGATAGAGGTGTCCTTGACCCTCTACAAAAGGCTTCAATAAATGTCATGGAGGATATACCTTGGTGTGTTGCATGTCAGTCCCCTCATTCTGCAGAGCATTGTGTGGTTGCACACTCTATGGCTGCAAATCAGGATTGTGGCAGTGAGGAGATAGATCAAGAAGAAGATCAAGATGATGTTGGATGCAACATGGCTTCTTCATATCTAGGATATGAAGAAGATTCTGATTTTGATGAAGAGGTAGATGTAAATGTGAAGAGACACAATCAGGCCCTTTTTCATCAAGAAGTTTTTTCTGATAATGAAGACATTGATAGGAAGACATGTAATATGAACTCTTCTTCTGAGCCAGTAAATTTGAGAAGACCTTCTAGAGAAGAGATGGATAGGATTACTACAGAAATGATTGCCCAAGTGCAAACTAGAGGCATGGTGGCAAGGAATACAAATGAGAAAGCTGCAGGAATGTTCATAAAGAGTACCGACTCCGGAGAGACTAATGAGAACAAATCAAAAGGTGATCACATGGTGAAATTCAAGAATGTAAAAGGTAAGAATTGTGAGCCTAAGGGAGTTGGAATTGAAAATATTTCTAGTGAGATTGAGAAGCTAGTTAACACAATGGCTAAGATTGAAAAAATGAGGGTGGCCAATACACCTAATGTATCAGATAAGCAAAAGGATACTAAGGTGGTGTAGATTGAGATTCCTTCTTATGCT
This sequence comes from Chamaecyparis obtusa, assembly GCA_027943335.1. Taxonomy (NCBI): domain Eukaryota; kingdom Viridiplantae; phylum Streptophyta; class Pinopsida; order Cupressales; family Cupressaceae; genus Chamaecyparis; species Chamaecyparis obtusa. The sequence goes on along the minus strand of BSBK01011681.1, from coordinate 105,908 downwards.
CCTATTGATATGTTATCTATATTGTCCCAAATTACAGTTAAGGTTCCATTGTCAGAATTGTTGAGGATCCCTGAACACAAAGACAAAGCTATTGCATGGGTAGATAATGTTCATAACAATGATGTTGCATGCAATGGATCTTAGGATAAAGCTTTGAAAGGTGTTGCTACTCAAGGAATTGTGTCTCAAATTCCTCCAATATATTTGGACAGCTCTATCAATGCCAACCTTGAAAATATTGATCCATTCTTTTTGAGTGTTCTCGTGAATGGAATGAAGTTGAGGAATTGTATGATTGATAGTGGTGCCTCTAATACTATCATGCCTTTCAAAATCATGGAGAAGTTGGGCCTTAAAGTTGATACAGTGCAAGGTAGATGTGCAATGGATCAGAGGGAGGTACCAGTTATTGGCACTATCAATGCAATGCCATATAGGCTGGCAACATATCCAGAGAAAGAGTTGACAATGAGTGTTTTGGTAATGGACATCCCTCCTCATTATGGGATGCTGCTATCTAGAAGGTGGAGTGCTACCATGGGTGAGAGTTTACAGTGTGATCTGTCCTATGCCACTTTCAAGATTGATGATTAGTTTGTCAAGATTGAGCGAGAGCCAAGAGTGTGCCACATGATTGAGAGAAATATTGACAATGAGACTACATGTTTTGTGGATACTGATATTAATGCTTTTAGGGTAGAGATCCCTGTATCTGAAAATGAACCTACTTTGTCACCTATCTCTATTGAGGTAAGTGCTAATTCTGTGAAGGGTGATTTGTGGGTAACATACTTTGATGGTGCAAATTGCAAGGATGGATCAGGAGTAGGTATCTTACTTATTTATCCTAATGGAAACACCTACAAATTTTCTTTCACATTGAATTTCTTTTGTACCAAAAATATAGCAGAATATGAGGCTTTATTGTTAGGACTGAGGTTGGCACAAAAACATGGTATTAAATGCATAAGTGTTGTTGGTGATTCTGAGTTGGTAGTGTCCCAAGTCAGGTCAATATATGCTTCCAAGAATAAAAGGCTAAAACAATATAGGAATGTAGTTTGGGATTTGATTGAACATTTTGATGCCTTCAATATTGAGTGGAAGGATAGGAGAAATAATAAGATGGCTGACTTGTTAGCCAATATTGTAATCAATCCCAATGATATTACATTTTCTAGTATCTCTAAAGTTGAAATTTAGGCTAGGCCTAGCATACCAGACAATATTGAAAACTGGCAAGTTTTTGATGATGATAATGATATCTTGAAGTTTATGAGTTGCGAAGATCAGTATCATGGTCAGGAATTTGATTGTTCAGCCTTGATTGAGTCAGTAGAAGGAAAGGAGGTTGTCTTTGGCAATGAGGTCATTCAACTTAGAACTAAAAAGGTGCCTAAGGGGCTTCTTGTTTTGGAGATTGTCTTTGACAACCAGGATAGAGTTCAAAAGAATATCAAAGGAGAAAATCATGCTGATCTAGAGGAGATAAATCTTGGAACACATGAGGCACCCAAGAGGGTATACATTGGTAGAGATATATCTCAAAAGGTAAAGAAATATTTGATTAAATTATAGAGAAAATTTAGGCATGTTTTTGCATGGTCATATGAAGACCTAAAGGTTTATAGAGAGGATTTATTTCAGCATATCATTCCATTGAAAGAAGATGCTAAACCTTTCCGGAAAAAACAAAGGCCTATTAATCCCACTTTGGCACCCAAGATGCAAGAAGAGTTAATGAAATTAAGAGATGTTGGCATTATCAAGCCTATAAGGCATTTTTCTTGGGTGTCAAACCTTGTTCCTGTGAGAAAAAAAAATGGTGACATCAGGCTTTGTGTAGACTTCAGAAATTTGAACATTAGCTCGTTAAAGGATAATTATTGTCTGCCCAATATGGAAGCTATGTTGCAGAGGGTAACCAGATCAGAATTGATGTCAATGATGGATGGTTTCTCTAGTTACAATTAGGTAATTGTCAAGGAATTAGAGAAATTCAAGATAGCTTTCACAACACCTTGGGGGACATATGTTTATGTGAGAATGCCTTTTGGCCTCACAAATGCTGGTGCTACTTTTTAGAGGGCAATGAATGTTGCCTTTTTAGATTTCATAAATGATTTCCTTGTTGTATATCAAGATGATTTAACTGCCTTTTCCAAGAAGGAAGAAGACCACTGTATTCATTTAGAAAAAATATTTGTGAGGGCCTTGGAATTTGGCATTTCTCTAAACCCAAGGAAATGTGCTTTTGGTGTGATTGAAGGTAAGTTTCTTGGCCACTTAGTTGTGAAGCAAGGAGTGAGAATTAACCCTGAAAGGGTAGCAACTATTGATAAAATTAAGAGGCCAAAGAATGTTAAAGGGATTTAGTCCTTCTTTGGTCAGGTAAATTTCTTAAGGAGGTTTGTCACAAATTTTGTAGAGGTTACTAGACCTATTTCTAAGATGTTGAAGAAGGGATTTGCAATCAATTGGGAAGGTGAGCCTGATGAGGCTTTCAAAAATATCAAGTAGGCTATCAAAGATGCACCAGTGCTTAAGGCACCTGATTATAATGTCCCAATGCACATCTTTTCCTTTGCATCTTTTCACACTATTGCTGTAGTTTTGTTACAAAAGAATAAGGATGGTTTTGAATAGCCTATTGCATTTTTCAGTAAATCTTTGCAGGCTGCAGAATTAAAGTATGACATAAATGAAAAATAGGCTTATGCACTTGTGAAGGCAATCAAGGCTTTTAGGTGTTACTTGATGGGAGCAGTTGTGATTGCTTTTGTGCCAAGTGCAGCTATGAAGGATATTTTCTCATAGCAAGAGGTGTCTGGAAGAAGATGCAGATGGATCAATAGGATCCAAGAATTCAATGTTGAGGTCCAAATTACTAAATTGGTTAGAGGACAGGGATTGGCAAAACTGATGGCCCAATCCAATCTTGATGCAAATCAAGTAAATCATTTTGAAATTGATTATACATGTGATATGGATGATTGTATTTGGTATCAAGATATCATCTATTACTTGAGAAACATGAGATGTCCAGATAACGTGAATGATAATCAAAGGAGGACACTGAAATTACAGGCCATCAAGTATGTAATTGTGAAATGTAAGTTGTATAGAAAGAAATTAGATTGCATACTTTTGAAGTGTGTAGATGAAAATCAGGCTAAAGTATTATTGAAGGAAATGCGTGAGGGAGTTTGTGGTGGGCATTAAATGGGTAAAACAACTGCTCATAAAACCCTGAGAGTAGGATTTTGGTGGCCCACAATCTTCAAGGATGCATAACAGTTGGTGAGGAGGTGTGATGCATGTCAAAGGTTCTCTGGTAAGCTTAATATTTTAGGTAATGTGCCATTAAAACCAGTAGAAGTTCAGGCTCCTTTCCAACAATGGGGAATTGATTTCATAGGAGAGATACCAAACAAGTCTAGTGGAGGACACTCATGGATTTTAGTCGCCACTAATTACTTTACAAAATGGGTAGAGGCTATACCTACAAGAAATGCAACTAGTAAGGTGGTAATTGACATTCTGATGAATAATATTGTTACAAGGTTTGGTTTCCCTAAGAGAGTAGTTAGTGATAATGCAATGTGCTTCAGGTCTGTTGAATATAAGAACTTTTGCAAAGGTTTAGGAATTCAGATTTCTAATTCCTCACCTTATCATCCACAAGGAAATGGTCAGGCAGAATCTACTAATAAAAGTTTGATTAAGATCTTAAAGAGGATTCTTGAAAAGAATAAGAGGGCATGGAGTTCAAAGCTGCCATTAGCTCTATGGGCTAATAGGGTAACTGTGAAGAGGGCAATTGGTTGTGCACAATTTGACCTAGTATATGGAATACATGCAAGAATGCCTCAGAATAATTTATTGGGAATGTATAAATTTGTTCAGTTGTATGATGATGACATAGATGATGAGATGCAGTTAAGAATTGATGATCTCGTTAGGTTGGATGAGACTAGAAGAGAGTCAGTTGCAAGGAATACCAAATTGCAGTTGCAGGTTAAGAATTTATATGATAAGAGGACTATTGACAAAAAGTTTGAGCCTGGTAATTTTGTGTTAGTTTGGAATGTCAGACTGGAGGATAAAGGAAAACATGGTAAATTTGATCCCATCTGGTTAGGGCCATATCTAATTCATGAGAAATGGGGCCAAGATTCATACATTGTAAAAGAATTAAATGGTGATGTTCAGGAATTTCCAGTTCATGGACAATTCTTGAAGAAATTCTTCAATTGAGGTATTTTGTTTTCCATGAACAGTAGTTAGGTTTGTATATATAGTAAATTTTATAAATAAGCTACTTGCCCCTACCCTGTTTTGTCCCGGTCTGTCAGTTTTTGGTCCTGTTGCCTGTTCTACCTTATTTTTCCCTATTGTCTATAACTTTCCAGTGGGATGGTCTCCTATAACTAGTGATTCTAAGTCCTTGCTATGCCTGCAGGAGGCATACATCCCCAGACAGAGCCACTGTTAGCATGTGCAAAAAATTTCATGGCCTTAGCCCTTTTCCCCTAGTCTCTGTGTCATTTTTCATGTCTTTGGCTAAAGCCCTTAGCAAAAATTCAAAAACTAGCCGTTACATGGAAAAACCCTTTGTTTTAAACCCTGACCTTGTTATAATTTCATGTTACTTTTTGTGGGTCACTTATGGTCTTAATTCACATGTGCTTAAATCATTGTCCCCTTTGTCGCATGACCACATGAAGTTTTCCCATGTTATGGGATCTTGCGACTAAAGGTTTTATACCCCGATGAATTAAATATTTTCCTATAGTCCTCTGCACCTTAATTTTTCTTAAAGCCTATGTCCTATACTTTAACTTTTCCTATGGTTTGGATTTAATGTTTTCTGGACCCAGTCTTCTGATGACATCTCCATCTGACGGCTAGCGTAAGTTCTCAAGAGATGTGTCAGAGGCGTGAGATCTTCCACCGATCATTGATCTTTCCCAATGACGTAGCCTTTTTCTCATGCGGGTCCACTTGCTAGGTATTCTGATCTGGAGGAATTTTATTGGTCCACGTAGTATGAGGTGGAATCTTGTCAGTGGGACTGGTCTTCTTCACATGTTGGCAAATTAAAGTTTGATCTGATCTTGTGGCTGTCATTATACCATTAATGAAACATACTTGACCTTTAATGCAGTGGTATAGCGACAGCCGTTGATTCTCATAAGGAAGGCAGGTGGGTCCATTTACACGTACACATAGTTGGTGCTATTTGATTCATCCATGTATGAGTACGTTGGTAGCTATCAGTGGGACCTGGCTTTTGGATGTGTTAGTGGGTCCTGATCTTGTCAAAAAATCTATGAATGACGTATAATCTCATCGAGTGTGTTAGAGGTTTAAGGTATAGCAACGACCGTTGATTTTCTTGGTGTGGGCCCGGTAGATTTCTCTATCTTTTTTAGCGGTTCTGATAAATGTTTGCATGGTTCATTGGTTCACGTAATGATTTGGCAGAGGCTCTTAAGACTTAGCGATTTGGCTGTAGTATTCATGGAATCGCTAACTTTTCTGGCACTGCCCTTAATGTTCTCGTGAATAGGCGAAAAGTCCTTCAGTCCCTAGTTCGCTAGAGTTAGAGATGGGTTAAGGTTTCATTCTGTGAATAGAGAAAAGCACTGTCGCATAATTGCTAAATGTAAACAAGCTTTCCTTGTATGGTTAAATCTTAAAAGATTGTGAAATAATGGAATCGAACGGTCAGGACTTAAAGTTGTTGCAGGTTCAAATGTGGACTGCTGATTTACTGCAAGCGCCATGGAAATGACAATTAATATTCAAATTCAAATTTTTGAAGGGTTTCCAGCGACAGGAAGTACCAAAATTGAATGTTTGCACAGCTGATTTTGATTGGTTTGGTGGTGCTTGCTATTGCTATGTGGTCCAAGGTGTGCCGTGTTCATTTGCTGGGTTTTTACTATATGGTTTTGTGCTCGAGGCATGTTGCAGGGTTGACAATTTGAATTTTTGTGGTTCTCAGTACCTTCTCAGTGAGATTTTATCATGATTGAGGATCAATCTGGTGCTTGACTTCTCCTGGTTGCCTGGGTTTCTTCCCCTGCAATTAATTTTTGACCGTTTCCAATGGTTTTATTAGTTGAAACTCTAACCCTAAGTCATCCGTAGCTTGTTGCATTATCTTTGAGAATTCCAAGATGACTAGGGAGTATATATTGTAGATTTTTTGATTATGCATGTGTTCCAAAACTTTCTTTGGTCCCAGCTGGTTGTTAATGGTGTTTTACTGATAAAGGAGTTGGATTTTGTGTCTTTTCCTATCTTTGTGTTATTCTGATTGTATGTTGATTCTGAATATATTAATGAGAATGTTATTGAGTCTCAATCTTGCATTTGTGTATGTCTTCTTGTTTCGGTTCTACGCTCATATATGCTAGTGTCACAAAGTGTAGTAGCATATGGTAAACAAAGAGTATTGTGAAGTCATCTCTAAGTTCCTAACAAAGTTAGGATTAAAGTCTTTTTGGTGGATTTAGTGAGTTTGCAACCAAGTAAGAATTTGATGTCCTTGTATCTGAGGGAGAAGGGTAATAGGCAAAGCACTTATCCTAGATTCAGTTGTGTTTGAATTAAGGTATTCAGTTGATGTATGTAATTGGGTGACTCTTTGCCCTAGGTTAAGGAACTGGTCCATCCTCTGGAGGCATTTCATTGTTGTCAACCTTGCACACACAAATTAAATGATAAAATCTTAAATCAGTTGGTAAAGAGTATATAGTTATATATCATTTTTAGACTCCTTTGGAGAAGTGAGTCAAGGGTAACCCGCCTGAGAATTAAGGCTCAAAGTGTAGGAGGATCTCTTTTGATCCTTGTTAATTGGCCCTCTTCCTTGTAGACTTTGGAGCGGTGATAGAGTCAAAGTTATATCAGGTTATCCATCAAAGTATAAATCTGCAAGTTGAAGATCAAAGGGAACTCCCAACACCTTCGATTGATGATTTCACTATTGAAATTTTTTATCTAGTCCCTACTAATAGGGCTGCAGATAATCATCATTTCAAAGTCTCTGCTAAGAAGATTTTGAATAATTATTCGAAGGACATCAAAGAAAGAAAGAGATGAGGAAATTGATCAGATTTCTAGCTAACTACATTGATATTATTAGTAGCTCAAGTCCTCATCCTATTTCATAGGTGTCATAGTCTTTTGATCTGATCTATCCTAACATTCAAAGGATACTTAATCGTATTTAAAGAGGTAAAGCAATGACTGAATCTTTTAATGAGTGGGTAGAGACTAGATCATCAAGGATGGAGAAGAGTGTATTATGGATTCTAGGGTAATGTAGTTTATAACAAGGTCACAAAAATAGTGACTGAAGTTCAGACTCAATTGCTTGCTTAGGAAATTGAAGAGGAATAGTGGAAAAAGGTTTCTCTGAAGTTCCATGAGGTGTAGAGATATGGAGTAAACAAATTCCTAGCCAAAAACCACTGAAAGATGTTGATGCAATCTAATTAACCATTTATAGAAAATATATCAAATGGAGAAACTTAGTGACTAAGTCTGGGTGACTGGAATTCAATAATATGGAAAAGGAGTTATTTGATAGAAGCCAAGCACCTAGTTAATGACATTATTGGAGATTTGTCAGCCAACCAGTGTTGACTGTATGTTTGTCATTAATGACAACATATGGTAAGAAAAATGAGTTGATGTCTTATGTAGAGATCCTTGATCATATGTTTCTTAGATATGTTATTATCATAATATCATAGATGCAGAGGTTAATATCATAATATCATTATATCAGTAGTGTTCCTGACAATGTTACAGGAAGAGTTTGGTATGAGATTCTTACTATGGTTATGTTGGAGCCTTGAGAGTTTAGATTTTTGTTGTAGACATGTTTATGAAGCTATGTTCATGGACATAGAGTTATTTGTGTAGTACAAGTTGAGTTATGATGTTTCTATTTACCCGTTATAGTTTCTTGAGATTGTCTGATGGAGCTGATATTGTTTATATTGTTTCAGCAGTTGCGCCTATCATTTCGATATGCGTGTTTGGTTTTGTGTTTGATGATGAGTTAAGAATGTTTGGTTAAGACCGCATAATGTATTTCAGCTTATAAGTAAAGTTTTAGTTAATTTGGTGGAGCCGACTGTGTGAAGTGACGTGTCTACTCATATTGAGTTGAGCAGTCCTTGTTATCTTGCGCTCTTAGTTTAGCCATTGGAGATGTTTTTGAAGAGTTATATTGTTTCTCTATTATGATTTCAATAAGGTTCGAATAGGCTGACTTGATTATATCATTTGGAGAAGGATAATTATAGCCAGTCAGTTGTGATTGCTAAGTGTGATTGAGAGAGTAGAGCAGAAGATGTGAATGTACTAAGACATTATAGTTGATTCAATCATTAGTTGAAGATCTATGTGAAGAAGTAGAAAGTATATTATATTCATTAGAACTAATCAAGACAAAATGTCTACTTCCCAATAAACCAAGATCCAGATATAGTGTGTATTTATTATACCGAAGGTTGCAGCCTTCTCCATTTGAGAATTGTTCTCCCAGATAGTGTGTCCTCTCCTTTAACAAGGTTATCTATAAAAGACTCCTAATAGGGTCTAACCCTTGACTAGGTCACTATACTTCATGCATTGTAAAGATCAACTCCTAAGAGTGTTGAAAGGTCTTCTAACAGGGATCACTATACTCTAGTGCAGTTTATATTGGGTGCTAATTTCCACCAGGGTTTTTACCTATTTGGGTTTTCCCGTAACCAAAATTGTGGTGTTGTGTTAAGTGTTATCTTATTGTGTATGTGCTTAATGTTATTCTGTACTTAATTGGATAAATAATTGAATCTTGTAGATAATTGATTCACCTCCCCCTCTAAGTTATCTCTTGGGACTATTCCTAAAAACTGGTATCAGAGACAAGTGCCTCAGAGAGAAAGTTTAACAGCTTGAGGTTGATCAGATGGTATTCTTTAGGAAAAAAAGTCCTAAGTTTGATGGAGATAATTATATAGACTGGAAGAACAAAATGACAACACATTTGCAGTGCATTGGTTTTGAGAATTTTGAAGTAGCTACTCGAGAGTTTCAGATTCCCTCTTTATTAGATCTTGCAAAATATGATGCAACTATTAAGAAAAAGGAAATGATCATTGAAAATGAAATTACCAAAGAAGCCCTTATCAGTGCCTTATTTGACTGTGAATTTTTAGAGATCAAGAAAGTAGATAAAGCCTACAAAATATGGAAGTATCTAGAAGACATGTTTGAAGGAGATATCCAAGCCAAGAATGCGCAAAGAAAGACATGGAAGAAAAGATACAATACATTGGAGATGCTACCTAAAGATAGCATTAGAGTCTACAATCAAATAATTAATGAAGCAGTTGCAAGAATTTGGAACAATGGTGGAGAAATTTCAAAAGAAGAGATAATGGATAAATTGATGGCTACTCTGACAGTAGAATATGAGAGCAAGATAAACTTCCTAGATGAGATTATGTTGTTTTCAAAAGACTTCATAAGAGAAACCTTAATCAGCAAGATTTCAGCATTCAAGATATCAAGTTTGAAGATAGAGCCTAAAAGTGAAACAACTTTAAAAGCTTCAATCTATGATAAGAAATCCTTGAACTCTTCTAGTGACTTTGATAATGAAGATGAGGATAAAGAGCTAGATGAATTCATTGCTATGATTTCTAAGAAATAAAGAAAAGGAAAAGGAAAATATGAATGTTAATTACCATTCAAATGTTTTTCATGTAACAATATTGGTCATTTTACATCTAAGTGTCCTACAAGAGTCAAGAAGTTCAAAACTAATTTCAAGCCTAAGTATACAAAAGAATGTTACTATGTTGAAGATGGAGTATCAGATGATGATTCAGTAGAACATGAAATTGGATTCATTTCTATTGAAGATATGAAGAAATTTTTTGATGAGATGGATATTGAAGATGAAAAGAAAGAACAAGAGCTAGCATTAATTTCACAAGCTGACATCATAATAGACTGGATCATTGACAGCGGTTGTTCACATCATGTGACAGGAGGCAAAGATAGATTTTTACATTTGGATAAGTACAAAGGTGACATGGTTAGATTTGGAGACAACACTCCTAAACCTATCATAGATAGAGGAGCCATGACCTTGGATGGAAAGAATAACATTGATGATGTTCTATATATTGATGGTTTGCAGCATAACCTACTAAGTGTTGGATAGTTTCTTGAAAAAGGATATCAGTTGGAATTCAAAGACAATAAGTGCATCATTAATAACAAAGGAGTAATGATTGCATCAAGTTCAAAGACAAAAGGTAATGTTTTTTAGCTTAATTTTGAAGCAAGTTTTTTTGTTGCTAAAGAAGATGACAATTGGTTATGGCACAAAAGACTATGTCACATCAATTTTGACAATATAGTAAAGATAAGAAATGTAACGGTAGTAAGAGATCTCCCTAGTATTGCAAAACTAGTTGATACAATATGAATGGAATGTGAGATGGGAAAACATGTGAGGAATTTATTTAGAAGCAAGCGTAATTCGACAGAGAACAAATTGGATCTAGTGCATACAGACTTATGTGGACCAACTCAAACAAGATCATACTATGGTGAAAGGTACTTTATTTTGTTTATTGATGATTATTCTGGAATGATGTGGGTTGTGTTCTTAAGAGATAAATCTGAAGCATTTGAGAAGTTCAAGATATTCAAAGCTAAAGTTGAAAATGAATCTGGCTTAAAGATAAAATGTCTGAGATCAGATAGAGGAGGATAATTCACCTTTGAAAATTTTTATGAGTATTGCAAATAATATGGGATAAAGAGATAGCTAAGTGCATATATAACCCCTTAGCAGAATGGAATTGCAGAAAGAAGAAATAGGATCATACTTGACATAGTGCACACTATCATGATTGAAGGAAAAGTTGCACACACCTATTGGAGAGATGGAGTCAATATTGCAGTCTATACTATCAATAGAATTTAATTAAGGCCAAGTGCAGACAAGAAACCTTATGAGATATGGTTTGGGAATGTACCTATAGTAAAATACTTCAGAATCTTTGGAAGCAAGTGTTACATCAAGAGAGATGAAGCTATTGGAAATTTTGATGCAAGAAGCGATGAAGGTATTTTTGTTGGTTACTCTACTAAAATAAAAGATTATAGATGTTTTAACTTAAGATTGAAGAAGATAATTGAAAGTGCACATGTAAATATTGATGAAAATTTTATGATTCAAGAGACATATCATGATTATGCACCTATGATTGAAGAAGAACCTAGACCTACCAGAAGAGAAGCAGTTGTTGAAGAAATGTTTGACAGCATTAATGTATTATTCAATGATCCTGAAACAAGTGAAGAAGAAACACATAAGATAGATGAGAGAGTCACACCTAATGTTCCAAAATTCACATCTAGATACCATTCAAAAGAAGATATCATTAGAGATTAGAACAGAAAAGTCATGACAAGATCAAAAACAAAAAGTTCAATAGTTGATGAAGTGGTATGTTTACTTTCACAAATTGAACCCTTAAGTGGTGAAGATGCATGTAATGATTCAGATTGGCATGAAGCAATGAAAGAAGAATTAGATCAGATAGTTAAGAATGATACATGGGAATTTGTCCCTAGACCTATTAACAAGAATGTGATTGGAACCAAGTGGATATTCAGAAACAAGATGAATGAAGATGGAACAGTAGTAAGAAATAAAGAAAGACTAATATGTAAAGGATATGTACAGAGAGAAGGAATTGATTATTCTGATACTTTTTCCCCTATAAGAAGATTGGAAGCCATAAAGTTATTTCTAGCCTATGCTACATTCAAAGACTTTAAAGTATATCAGATGGATGTCAAGTCAACATTCCTAAATGGAGAGTTGAAGAAAGAAGTCTACATAGAGCAGCCTAAAGGATTTAGCTTATTAGGAAAACCTGATATGGTATGTAGACTGAAGAAATCCCTCTATGGACTTAAGAAAGCCCCTAGAGCATGGTATGAAAGACTAGATGGTTACTTGATAAATATCGGATTCAAGAAAGGAGTAACAGATTGTAACTTATTCATAAGAGAGACACTTGATGGATTATTACTAGTTTCTATTTTTTTTATGACATTATTTTTGGTAGTAATGACAAGCTTAGTGCAGAATTTTCTAAAGTGATGTAGAGAGAATTTGAAATGAGCATGATTAGACCTATCAAGTACTTTTTGGGATTGAATGTGCAACAAACAGACAAAGGTATTTTCATTAATCAGTCTAAGTATGTGAAAGAAATATTAAAGAAGTTCAAGATGGATGATTTCAAGCCAGTAAGTACCCCTATGATAACAGGAAGCAAGCTTTCAAAATAAGATGATTCTACAATAGTACACAAGACCCTACATAAGTCTATGATTGTTAAACTCATATATCTTACTCAATCTAGACCAGATATTTCTAATGCAGTTGGTATTGTTGGAAGATTTGCAGCAGAACCTAAACAAAGTCATCTTATGGTAGTAAAGACGATTTCTAGATATTTGAAAGGAACTATAGACTATCGTTTATGGTATCCTAATTCGGAGAATGTAGAACTTCATGTGTATACATATGTAGATTGGGCAGGTTGCATTGATGATAGAAAGAGAACCTCAGGAGGAGTAGTATTTCTTGGAGATAGACTTGTTACTTGGACAAGCAAGAAGAAGAATTGTATTTCTTAGTCCACAACAGAAGTAGAGTATGTAGAAGCAGCATTAAATTGTTCTACAATTGTGTGGATCAAGAAGATGATAAAGAATTTTGGAATCCAAATTGATTACCCTATTGTTATTCATTGTGACAACACTAGAACTATCAATATGTCAAAGAACCCTATGATGCATGCAAAGAGAAAATACATTGAGATAAAATATCACTTCCTAAGAGAGAAAGTTGTAGAGAAAGAATTAAAATTGGATTATATGAGCACAAAAGAACAGCTAGCATACATTTTCACAAATCATTTACTGAAGGATACATTTGAGTATCTCAGGGAGAAGCTGGGAGTAATTCCCTTCCCTAGATCTTATTAGAGTTGCAGTAGTACATCAGTCCTCAGTGATTGATGAATCATTGACTACTCTACTTCAGGAGTAGTACCTGTTCTTATTTGTATTGGGGACCTTTTCCATTGATGTCAAAGGGGGAGTATATAGTCATGAAAAACTATTACTTGAGGAGTATCAAGTAAGGGGGAGTATATAGTAAGAAGGTGCAACAAGAGATATTCAGGGCATTCAACAGTAGTTGAAGAACTCATCCTTGGGGGAGTTTTTTTGAGGAAATGGAGAATGTTATAAAATAATTGTACATTTGGATTGGTGGTGTTTTTTCATTCTATATGTTGCCATCAATGCCAAAGGGGGAAATTGTTGGAGATTTTCCAGCAAGCTAGTGTTGACTGTATGTTTTTATTGATAACAACATATGGTAAGCAGCACACATTGAAGTCTTATGTAGAGATACTTGAGCATATGTTTCTTAGATATGTTATTAGCATAATATCATAGATGTAGAGGTTGATTTGTAGTGAAGATATTTGTACAATTGTTTATATCAGTAGTGTTCCTAACAGTGTTACAGGCAGAGTTTGGTATGAGATTATCAGTATGATTATGTTGGAGCCTTGTACATTTATATTTTTGTTGTAGAAATTTTTATGGAGCTATTTTTATGGATGCAGAGTTATTTATGTAGTACAAGTTGAGTTATGATGTTTCTATTTACCAGTTATAGTTTCTTGAGATTGTCTGATGGAGCTGACATTGTTTATATTGTTTCAGCAATTGTGCCTATCATTTTGATATGCATATTTGTTTTCATGTTTGATGATGATATAAGAATGTTTGGTTAAGAGTGGATAACATATTTCAGCTTGTAAGTAAAGTTTCAATTAATTTGGTGGAGCCAATTGTGTGAAGCGACACGTCTACTCATATTGAGTTGTGTGGTCCTTGTTATGTTGTGTGCTTTGTTTAGCTATTGGAGATGTTGTTGAAAATTTATATTGTTTCTCTATTATGATTTCAATAAGGTTCTAATAGGCTGACTTGATTATATCATTTGGAGAAGGATACTTATAGCCAGTCAGTTGTGATTACTAAGTCTGATTGAGAGAGCAGAGCAGAAGATGTGAATGTACTGAGACAATATAGTTGATTCAATCATCAGTTGAAGATCTATGTGAAGAAGAAGAGAGTATATGTTATTCATTGGAACTAATCAAGAGAGCAAGTCTACTTCCCAGTTTACCAAGATCCAGATATAGTATGTATTTGTTATGCAAAAGGTTGTAGCCTTCACCATTTGATCAGTGTGCTCCCAGATAGTGTGTCCTTTCCTTTAACAAGGTTATCTATAAAAGACTCCTAACAGGGTCCAACCCTTGACCATGTCATTGTACTTCATGCATTATAAATATAGTGGGTGCTAATTCCCACATGGGTTTTACCTATTTCGGTTTTCCCATAACCAAAATTATGGTGTTGTGTTAAGTGTTATCTTATTGTGTATGTGCTTTATTTTATTCTATACTTAATTGGATAAACAATTGAATCTTGTAGATAACTGATTCACCCCCCCTCCCCCCACTTAGTTATCTCTTGGGACTATTCCTATCATACATGTGGAACATTAATGTCACCTATATATGGCATGATAGTATAGTGGAAAATGACATGGCATCAATTGTCAAATATTTTAAGAAATCATCTACTAAAGTTTAAAAAGAAAAAATTCCCACCATTGAACACTTCTCAGGAATGGAAAAGACCGAATCAATGTTGTTCTTGTCGGAGGAGCATCGAATTTCTCATGCACATTGTAATGCCCCCACTAGGGAACTCGAGAGATATTAACCTAAAATATAATACAAATTTTGTAGAATAAATTTTTTTCTTAAATGTTTACAAACAATGATGAATAAATAAGTGAAAGGGAAACATAAAGTCCATAAAAACATAAACATAAATATAATCTCCAAAGTGTATTACACATTTGAAGGATTGCTTGATGTAGAAAATAATAAATATAATTACAACCATAAATTACATATTACATCATAATTATAACTGAATGATAAAATACACATACTCATCAACATCCACTACACATATTGCAGGGTATGTGATTATAATAAATTAAAAAGTACAAATAGAGATGTAAAAGATCAAGAATAGAAGTCCAAGAAGATAGTCATTGAAAGGAAGTAATTACATCTAGGATCATCCAAAAATAGAACACAGATGTCATAATATCAAATGGTAAAATAATCACTACCACCCAGCCTCATGGAAACTTGTAGTTTCACTTCCACTTTGCTAAGGAGATGATGTGAGTGTTCCAAGGCTTTCTTGCACATCTACCAAGAGACCTATTTTGTCTCCACTATGATCCTAATCTTCTCTAGGATCTACCCAAGGACTTAGGTCATTAACTAAGGCCTTATCGAGCTCCACTCCAAGAGCCAATCAACTTGTGCTTCACCTTGAAGGACTAAAACCATGTAGATACTTCACTTCTTCTCCTACACTTAGTAAGCTCCAAGTGCTATCTCCTCACAAAATTTATTCTTCATTGCAAGCATGTCCATTATCATGAAAAAATTCCCAAAGTTCACATTTGAATCCATTTGATTGGGTCTTCAAGCCCTTTTCCACCAGGTTCAAGGTTCCACCTTGAAAAGGCAAAATTAGGCCTATTTCCTTGTAGCCTTTTGCAAAGGATTTTGTCACTTCTTTCCAAAAATATTCAAACAACCTAAAAAATAAATTATGGATTTGGATATCCTTTTGGCTGTTACTAAATATTTTGCAAGTTTTAGGACCTGATAGCCTCCGTACACTTCCTACAACCTAGGACAAATAGGGCTAAAAGAGCTATTTTCTAGGACTGATTGTGTCCTTGTATGAATCTCACTCAAAACTTGATCTAATGGATTGGTATGGACTCAATCCTCATAGAATGTTAGGATATGATAAAATCCTACTTGGAATTATACTTTTTCTGTACAATACCTCTCTACCCCGTAAGAAATCTTCAACTGTTCTATCCTAAACCTCTAACTGGGCACTGTCTGCTTGCCTAGGGCTTAATGGTAAAAATAGCTCTCCACATCTTCATGACTCCTAACCCTAAATACATATACACTAGTGACTCCACTAAAATTTCCATCCATCCTTAGGAGATTCCCAAGGCTATATTTCATGGGGGAGCCATGAAATGACTGACTGGTCAGGACAGGACCAGTGAAGACTCTAAACCAAAAAAATTTTGAACAACATAGTAGAACTACTTGAATCAACTTTCCTATCAAATGAAAAACTCTTAGAACTAACCAAAGAATAATATACAGTCACTAATTTATAACTTCAAATCCATTACATATGACTGTCACATCAAAAAGCTCAAGTTCTTCAGAAACATAATTGCAGAGCTCTATTCACCATACTCAAACTTGTTACAATGAATGTCTAGCCTCAAGATTTGAGCATTACTTAACATAAGATGCCATTTACATGTTTCTAGGGCCTATTGGCCTATCTCCCACTTCCTAACTTCTAGGGGATTGAAGGTAACTGAGTTGCATGCAACATTTGCAATAATTGCAAATGTTGTCATGACAACTTCCTAACCACATTTTGGCATCTTTTCTCTATGCCTTCATCCTATTTCTTAGCACCTCTATCCTCTCTAGATTCTAAGGAACCAACTCATTAAATGGACTCATGGCATCTTTAGAACATCATTATGTGCTTAGAACACATTTAAGACTCTAACTCAAACATTAAGCTTCTAACACTAAGAAAATTAACAGCTACTAATAATGGCTATTTGGGTGACCTTAGTCCTAATGAATAACTCACCTATCCCACATTGCAATGACCTTCTAAGGTCTTAAAAGATACTCACTCTACTCTTCCTACCAATCTGACTTGGCTAAGGTCAGATACAAGCCAAAACAACTAGCATCATGGAGGTTAGTCTAGGTGTGCTCCTGCAACATCCTCCCCAAAACAAAAGAGTTCAATCCACCCTTGGATTGAGGATACTTGGATCAATTCCCATCTTGAATTCAGATTCCTTGATCCAAACTACATCGGCATCAGTTTGACCATGCTTCTTTATCAAGTGTTCTTTGTATTCTTTGGTCCTAGTCTTTTTATAGACCCTAGTATCTAATATACTGTCAGCTCCTTGGACTGTAGCAGTGGGTAGTTGGAGATCTTCCACATCTCTGATCACTTCACTGAGTGGTCCTTTGTAATGAACCAGATCTGCTATGTTAAAGATAGGGGATAGTCCACTATCTTCTAGTAGCTCAACTCTGAATGCATTATCATCATACTTAGCCAAGATAGGACAAGGACATATCCTTCTCATCTGTAACTTGTGACGGACCCCCTTTTGAAGTCTAGATTTGTTAAGATGCACCATAACCAAGTCTCCCACATGGAATTGAACTTGACTTCTACTTTCATCCACCTTGGTTTTATGCTTCATGGTGTTCTCTATCAAGGTCTTCCTCACTGTATCATGTATCTCCTGCGTAGCATATGCAAAGTCATCAACATATCCACTTCCCTTAAATCCATCCTTCAAATCTCTTAACTCATAGACTCCTCTAGGATGTAGTCCATAGACTATTTTGAAGGGACTTTTCCCTGTTGATATGTTTATAGTGTCATTGTAGGCATATTCAGCCTGCCCAATCAACAGATCCCATTGTTGACCATACTCCTTGGTCAAGCACCTTAGTAAATTTCTAAGGCTTCTATTGACAACCTCAGTCTGACCATCAGTTTGGGGATGGTAGGCCGATCCAATAGATAAGTTAGTGCCTATCCTTTGCCAAAGAGTCTTCCAAAGTGACTCATGAATTTAGTGTCTCTATCTGACACAATGCTGATAGGTAACCCATGGATTCTTACTGTCTCTTTGAAGAAGAGAGAGGCTATTTGACTAGCATCATTAGTGGTCTTGCATGGTACAAAGTGAGCCATCTTTCTAAATCTATCCACAACCACATAAACACTATCCATGCCTTGTCTTGTCTTGGGTAACCCAACTACAAAATCCACACTCAAGCATTCCCATGGCTTAGTAGGAATAGGTAGTGGTTGATAAAGGCCTACATTTGAAGAATTTCCATTGGCCTTTTGACATACAATACAACTTTCCACATACCCCCTAACATCAAGATTCATCCTTGGCCAATAATAGAACCATTGAACAAGTTATTCAGTCTTAGTGATCCCAAAGTGATGACTCAAAGCACCATTATTCTTTTCTTGTATCAAATTCTCTCTAATAGAGCCTCTAGGAACACATAATTGATTCCCCTTAAACAAGAGATCACTTTGCAAAGTATATTCAGCATACTTACTATGAAAATGATTCTTGTATTCATCACATACCTTATAAATGTCTATAAAATCTTCATCATCTACATATAGATCCTTGAAGTGATCTATCCCCATGTTCTTCAGCTGAATTTCTTGGATTGTGAGAGCTCTTCTAGACAATGCATCTACCACTTTATTGAGTACTCCCTTCTTGTGCTTGATATTAAAGCTATAATCTTGTAGGTATTCAACCCACTTCATGTGCTTATGACTCAACTTCTCTTGTGAATTCAAGAAACTAAGTGCTTGATTGTCTAAATACACTATTAATTCCTTGGGAAGAAAATAGTACCTCCATTTTCTCAAAGCGTGAACCAATGCATACATTTCAAGGTCATAAGAAGAGTACTTCTTCTTGGCTTCACTTAAATTTTCTAAATGAAAAGCCACCTATCTACTGTCTTGGCTTAAAACAGCTCCTATAGCCACATTGCTAGCATCACACTCAATGGTGAAAAGCTTCTCAAAGCTTGGCAAGACTAAAATAGGTTGGGTAGCTATCTTTTCCTTCAAAAAATCAAAGCTTTTGTTAGCATGTTCATTCCATACAAACTTGGTTTTCATACCTCCTTTAATTGTGTCTAACATAGGAGCACAAATAGCACTAAATTGCCTTATGAACTTCCTATAGTATTGAGCAAGGCCATGAAAAATTCTTACCTCTATTTCTATCCTTAGAGTAGGCCAATTTATGATGGCTTCTACCTTGCTAACATCCATTTTCAGATGGCCATGTGATAGAACAAATCCAAGGTACACTAGCTCTTTTTTGATGAACTCACACTTCTCTAGGTTGATCATCAACTTCTCCTCATGTAGCTTCTTGAAAATAGTCTCAAGATGTTCTAGATGCTCTCCTCTTGTCTTCCTATAAATCAATATATCATCTAGATACTACTACAAACTTTCTATGTAGTCTTTGAGGACTTCATTCATGAGCCTCATGAATGTGGAGGGTGCATTGGATCATCCAAATGGCATGACAAGCCATTCATACAAACCTTCATTGGTCTTGAAGGCTATTTTCCACTCATCCCCTTCATGTATCCTTATTTGGTGATAGCCACTCTTCAAGTCTGTCTTGCTATAGTACTTAGCTTCACCTAGACAATCCATTAGGTCTTCAATCCTAGGAATAGGGAACCTATACCTTATGGTTATCCTATTGATAGCCCTTGAATCAGTACAAAGCCTCTAAGTTCCTCCTTTCTTAGGTGTAAGGATAGTGAGTACGAAACATGGACTAATGCTCTTTCTAATGAGACCTTGGTTTAGGAGTTCTTGTATTTGTCTAGCAATTTCCTCATTTTGTTGAGGGGTCATTTTGTAAGCTACCTTATTAGGTAGGGTAGCTCCTAGGATATGGTCTATCAATTGAATTATGGATCTTTTAGGGTGTAAGGTTGATGGTTTTCCATCACTTAATATACCTTGGTAAGTCTGAAGCATGCTTTGCGACTCCCTCGGTAACTTTGTCTTCTTAGTCACCTTGCCTTCATCTCCCTCTCTTAGTCTTAACACCAATGCAAAGCCTACACCTTCATCTTCTTCCATAGCTTGTAAGAACTCTTTTTCATCCACCATAAGTACATTTAGACCTGATGTCTTCACCTCAGCATCCTCCCACAATGACTAAATTTTGAAGGTCACATTGTCCTTCTTGAAAGAATAAGAATTCTTTCCTCCATCATGTATGGCTTAGCAGTCAAATTTCCATGGTCTACCTAGGAGAAAATGACATGCATCCATAGGTGACACATCACACAAAACTTTGTCTTTGTACCTTCCAATAGAGAACTCCACCCATGCTTGTGTTAGCACATGCAAAAAATTTCATGGCCCTGGCATCTTTCCCCTAGTGTCTGTGTCATTTTTTCATGTCTCTAGCTAGAGCCCTTAGCAAAAAATTCAAAAAAATCTAGCCGTTACATGCAAAAACCCTTTGAAAAATCCTGGCCCTTATTCTATTTTGATGTTACTTTTCACGGGTCACTTAAGGGTCCTAATATGCACGTGCTTTATATTTTTGGCTGGTCCCCATTTTAACTCTTCCTAAGTTTCTACCCCCGACGACCTTTAATATTTCCTAAGGTCCTCAACGCCTAATTTTTCCTAAAGCCTAAGTCCTGCACTTTAATTTTTCTTATGTTTTGGCTTAATATTTTCCTGGGCCCGATCTTCTGACAACATCTCAATCTGATGGTTGGCGTAAGTTCTCATTGACTTTGTCAGAGGCTTGAGATCTTACGCCAGTCGTTGATTCTCCTTTATGACAGAGCTTCTCAAATAGGTGGGTCCATTGACACGTATGCACAAATGGCAACATCTTATTGGTCCACGGGTAAACAACTCAGCATGTGTCAGTGGGATCTAATTTTCTGATGGGTCAGTGGGTCCTGACATCTATAATCCATCCAATGACAGGCGTAAGTTCTCATGGAATCTGTCAAAGGCTTGAGATCTTATGCCAACTGTTCATCTCATTTGTCCCAAATGTATCTTTGGTGGTGGTCCCGATGTCATGTGGAGCTGATTTGGAGGTTTTTTATTGGTCCACGTAGTATGAGGTGGAATCTTGTCGGTGGGACCTGGTTTCTGGATGTGTCAGTGGGTCCTGATCCTATCAGTGAATCGATGAACGGCATATGATCTTATGGGTTTTGTCAGAGGCTTAAGATCTTGCAACGGTCATTGATTCTATTTCCTGTCAGATGGTTGTCAGAGATGGGAGAGGATTCCTAATCGATGGTTGGCATGTAAGAGGATAGAATCTTTTGAGCCTTTCAGATCTTTCACCAGTCGTCCGATCTTCTAGGCGGCTTAATGTTCTCAGTGGGGCCATTTTCTAGGTGCTACAGGATTGTTCAAATTTTATTCATAGACATGGATGATGCGGCAAGGTGGGGTCATTGTTAGAGAGATCAGTGATGAGAACATGATCTACAGTCAGTGTAAGTTCTCATGAGTTTTGTCAGAGCTATGAGATCTTACCCCTACCATCTGATTATAAGGATTACAGAAGGAGGGTCCTATGTCAGTGTGACTGAGCATGAGCCGTGAATGAGGTAACGACATGTGGCATAAAGTGGGCCTAGGTGGGGTCTAAGTGCTTAGTGGTTTTGATAGATTTCAAAGGGTTTGCTCATTTGCATGATAAATGGTGACATTCTAAATGTCTTGGTGATTTGGTGAACAAGGTAATGTAATTGCTAAATCATTTGGCAGAAGTAAAAAGTGTTCTACGAACTGGTAAAAACCTTTGTCGCCAGTTCGCTAAATTTGACTGGGGCCCTTTTAAGAGATAAGTCATAAAGACCACCAAAAAGAAAGATCAGATGGTCACGACTTAAAGTTGATGGAGATTTAAATTTTGACCACCGATTTGCTGCAAGCACCATAAAGTAGCCGTTTGATTTCAAAATTGAATTTGAAGAGGATTCTTGCAACCAGAAGGACTAAAATTCAATACAAAAGTGACTGGTGTTGGTGGGAGATGATCTATTTACTATTCCAGTGTGGTCTAGGGTGTTCTTTGATCATATGCAGGGTTTGTACTGTATGGTTTTGTGCTCGAGGCATGTTGTAGGGTTGACATTTTGAGTGTTTTTGTGATTCTCAGTACTTTCTCAAAGAATTTTTCATGATTGAGGATCATTCCAAGATTTTCTTTCTTCTGGTTGCCTAGGTTTCCACCCCTGTAATAACTTTATGACCATTTCTAGTTGGTTGGGTGGTTGAAACCCTAACCCTAAGTCATCCATAGCTTGTTGCATTCTCTTTGAGAATTCCAAGATGACTAGGGAGTATAAGTTGTGAAATGTTTTACTTTGTAAGGGTTCCTTCTTCTGCAAATTTTTTTGAGGAGAACTGGTTCCATGAAGGGTCCTTTTCCTGTAGATTTTCTCTACTTCTCTGCATATAGAGTGTTCTTTTCTCCTTTGTTGGCTCAGAGAATATGATATGTATTGTAATTGATTTGTCTTATGTATGAGGGTTCAGTATATTCTTACTATTATCAGATTGTCTCCATTTGAATTTCAGACTTATTGATTGAAGCATCAAGGGTGTTTCCATCTTTCTATTTGCATTTCCTATGTGTCTACAATAGAGTTGTTTTCGTAGAAGCAACTAGGTTTGGGATTGGTTTTCAGGTGTGTATGAACTGGGGTATCAAGGGTATCTTATGTTTGTCTTCCAGTGGACACTGGTTAATGTATTACTTGTTTATAGGTCTCTTCTGAGGGGAGAGTTAATATCCTTTGAATAGGTGATAGCACATTTGGGTACACAAGTGGATTGTTGAAGTATGACCTAATTAATGGCATATGTTTGGTTTAAGGCATCAGCATATTTGAATGTATTGCTTTCTTGTTTCATAGCTCTTTGTTGCAATAGGGTATTTGACTCTGTGGCCCATTGGACAAGGCACTGTTCTATCAGGGACTTAGGACATCTTAGGGGTCCTTCAACCCATCTTAAAATCATTTACTTTTAGTTCCACCCTTTCCCTTTCATGTTGTTAGTATAGGTCTCTGGTTTTCATGCCCATTCTATGCAAGTAGGGCTATTGCATTAAGATTTGCTATCATTGGGGTATAGGATACCTAAAGGAGTTTGAAGACTATTCCACAATAATCCATCTACAGGCCTATTGTTTATCATGAGGTGTCTTCAGTGTGCAGATAAGGCAATACCCACTTAAGTGATGTGGAGCTCAAAGAAGAAGGAGGATTTTCTCTATCCTCATGAATTGGACTATTTTCTTGTCAAAATTGAGTGCCTACCCTGAGAATCAAGCCCATCTATCGATTCAAGTTTGGTCCTGCAAGGAAAAGATCCAACAAATTGGTGACTCTACTAGGGAAGAAGTAAAAGATATCAAGTTTTCCTGCTGGGCTGGATCATCCCAGAGTCTTCGTTGAAGATCACGGAGTCAGATATAAAAAATACATTTGTAAAATCTTCTCACTAAGTGTTGAGTGGTGGCTCTAATTTCTCTGTTTGATCAGTGCAGTTTCTGATAAACAGTATGCAAATCTTGGTGTAGTTTTGGTTGATTGGAAGAGGTACAAAGAAAGGTAAAAAAAATTTCCTCTTCAAGGAGGTGGTGACTCTATATTACAAAGAATCTGATGGAGCTACATGGTGAGCTCTAGATCTGCCCTGCTTTCCAGTCAACAAAGTCTTTTGCTACAAAAATCTCAAGTACTTTTCAAGATCTAAATGTCTCCTTATTAAGTGATCAAGCACTAAGAAAAAGAACAAGGTGTGAGTAGAGGTTTGCATAATTCAAAGTCTCAGTTGTATTTTTGCAAAATTTTATGGAAGTATTGCATTAAGTCTGATGGGTAAGCTTGATGAGGAGCTTGCTTTCCTTGAGCAAGGCATCCTTAGGGATTTCATGTCATTGATGAGATTGAAAGTAGGATGCAAAAAGGATCTATCCATATCTCTTTTCTATGATAGATTTTGGGATGTATATAATGAGCTTCCTAATGATGTTGAGTTTTCTGAATCTGAGTTCATTGGTTTATTCTTGGATCTTTGTTTTCATGAGTCAACTAGTTGGTCAGATGCATTGTTGGAAGAGTATTATAGATGTGTTAGAGATTGGATACTTAGTGATGATAGCCTTGGGATTGAGGATGCACTTGGGGTTATGTCCTTGAAAGCTAAGAACTGGCAGTTAATGGGGGATAGGGGATTGAGGGCATTGGCTTCTTTCTATGTTGATCATGAGGAGGCCAGTAGTTTTGATGTTGATTCTCATTATGTGGAAGGTGTTGACTATGAGGCTGATTTTGAGGTCAATGCATATGAGAGTGCTGAAGATGGATCTGGGAGTGATAATGTTTCTAATTTGTCTGTAGATTTTTCTTCTTTTCAATATCAAAGTTCTTGTTTCTTGTCCCAATTTGATGATGTTTTGTGTGAGTGGCAAGAATATGAATATGATGCAAATGATGATTCCTGCATTGGTTTATCCACACAAGATGATCTAAGGCCAGAGGTCTCTTTTCTTGTCTTGGACAAGGAAGATGTTTGCAGTAGGGGTGAAGCTGAGGAAGATGAAAGTATGGCCCAAAGTCCATTAAGTAGTGAAGAGATTTCAACACTCTTGGCTGATGAATTCCAGAGGTATGCACCTATTGTGGATTTTGATTTGCAGCTCCCCTATGATTTATCCTTTGATACTGACAATGAGGCCAATGTTCAAAGTGACCCTGAGGACCCATGTATATTACAGTTCCCCTCTTGTGGTGACTCTGCAGAAGAAGTTGAAGGTCATGATAGTGTGTTGTCCTGTCATAAGAAATCTATTGATGAACAAATTTCTTGTTCAAACCCTTTTCCTTATTTTTCTAAATATGACAATGATGGTGACAGTGTTGAGGACCTAGTCTTCAATAGTTGGGACATAATTTCTTTTGGTGAAAATGATGATGCAGTGTTCCCCTGTCACAAAAATTATGAAATTGACCTTCACTTGGTTCATGATCCAGTTCATGATGACATCAGAGAGGAACCAAGTTGCTTAGTGGCTGAAGCAATTCATGAAGATAAATCAGAGGATCCAGGTCCTTTTCAACCAGGTATTTCTTTGGTAATGCATGATAATCAATATGTCACATTTTTTGATGCATTACTTGATCCTTTTATTGTTTCCAGTCCACAAGAGGAAGTAAATGATGTTCCTTACTTCTTGGAATATGAGTATGAGGATGATTACAATTGGAAAAACATGGGCAGTGATCATTATAGTTTCATTTTTTTGCCCATGAATTATCACATATGTTGCAGAAGGGTGGTTATGAAATTCACAGGTGTCTGATTACATATGTGGATGAGAATCAAATTTTTGATTCAGGAGGGGCATTGATTTTCTTTTGGGTGGCCTGGGGCCACTGAATAAATTGTATAATTCTTGTAAAAAATTGTGAATCCTTGTACAATTGTCTTTCCCTTTCTTGTTTCCTACTTTCCTATTCGGTTGTCAGTTTTTGTGAGGGTCCCTATTTTTGTTTTGTGGGTGGTCTGCTCTCCTAGAGATCTGATTTCTTGCATGGACAGAAGTTTCCCATCATCCCCAACTAGAGCCACTGTTAGCACATGCAAAAAATTTCATGGCCTTGGCATCTTTCCCCTGGTCTTTGTGTCATTTTTTCATGTCTCTAGCTAGAGCCCTTAGCAAAAAATTGAAAAAAATCTAGCCGTTACATGCAAAAACCCTTTGAAAAATCCTGGCCCTTATTCTATTTTGATGTTACTTTTTGCGGGTCACTTAAGGGTCCTAATATGCATGTGCTTTATATTTTTGGTCGGTCCCCGTTTTAACTCTTCCTAAGTTTCTACCCCCGGTGGCCTTTAATATTTCCTAAGGTCCTCAGCGCCTAATTATTCCTAAAGCCTAAGTCTTGCGCTTTAATTTTTCTTATGTTCAGGCTTAATATTTTCCTAGGCCCGGTCTTCTGACAACATCTCAATCTGACAGTTGGTGTAAGTTCTCATTGACTTTGTCAGAGGCTTGAGATCTTATGCCAGTCATTGATTCTCCTTTATGATAGAGCTTCTCAAATAGGTGGGTCCATTGACATGTATGCACAAATGGAAACATCTTATTGGTCCATGGGTAAACAACTCAGCATGTGTCAGTGGGACCTAATTTTCTGATGGGTCAGTGGGTCCTGACATCCGTAATCCATCCAACGACGGGCATAAGTTCTCATGGAATATGTCAGAGGCTTGAGATCTCATGCCAATCATTCATCTCATTTGTCTCAAACGTATCTTTGGTGGTGGTCCCGGTGTTAGGTAGAGCTGATTTGGAGGGTTTTTATTGGTCCACGTAGTATGAGGTGGATTCCTATCAGTGGGACCTAGTTTTGAGATGTGTTAGTGGGTCCTGATCCTTTCAGTGAATCGACGAACAGCGTATGATCTTATGGGTTTTGTCAGAGGCTTAAGATCTTGCGATGACCATTGATTCTGTTTCCTATCAAATGGTTCTTAGAGATGGGAGAGGATTGCTAATCGACAGTTGGTGTGTAAGCACATAGAATCTTTTGAGCCTTTCAGATCTTGCACCAGCCGTCCGATCTTCCAAGGGGCTTAATGTTCTTAGTGGGGCCATTTTCCAGGTGGTGCAGGATTGTTCAAATTTTATTGGTTGACGTGGATGATGCAGCAACGTGGGGTCATTGTCAAAGAGATTAGAGACAAGAATATGATCTATAGTCAGCGTAAGTTCTCATGAGTTTTGTCAAAGCTATGAGATCTTACGCCTATCATCTGATTATAAGGATTACAGAAGGAGGGTCATGTGTCAGTGTGACTGAGTGTGAGCCATGAATGAGGTAATGACATGTGGCATAAGCGGGCCCAGGTGGGGTCTAAGTGCTTAGTGGTTCTGATAGACTTCAAAGGGTTCACTCATTCACATGATAAATGGTGACATTCTAAAAGTCTTGGTGATTCGGTGAACAAGGTCATGTAATCACTAAATCATTTGGTGGAAGTAAAAAGTGTTCTGCGAACTGGCGAAAACCTTTGTCACCAGTTCGCTAAATTTGACTGGGGCCCTTTTAAGAGATAAGTCATAAAGACCGCAAAAAAGAAAGATCATACGGTCATGACTTAAAGTTGATGGAGATTTAAATTTCATCTGTCGATTTTCTGCAAGCGCCATAAAGTAGCCGTTTGATTTCAAATTTGAATTTGCAGAGGGTTCCTGCGACTAGAAGGACTAAAATTCAATACAGAAGCGACTGGTGCTAGTGGGAGATGATTTGTTTACTATTGTAGTGTGGTCCATGGTGTTCTTTGATCATCTACAAGGTTTGTACTATCTGGTTTTGTGCTCAAGGCGTGTTGTAGGGTTGACATTTTGAGTGTTTTTGTGATTCTCAATACTTTCTCAGAGAATTTTTCATGATTGAGGATCATTCCAAGATTTTCTTTCTTCTAGTTGCCTGGGTTTCCACCCCCATAATAACGTTATGACCATTTCCAATTGGTTGGGTGGTTGAAACCCTAACCCTAAGTCATCCGTAGCTTGTTGCATTCTCTTTGAGAATTCCAAGATGACTAGGGAGTATAAGTTGTGAAATGTTTTACATTGTAAGGGTTCCTTCTTCTGCAAATTTTTTTGAGGAGAACTAGTTCCATGAAGGGTCCTTTTCTTGTAGATTTTCTCTACTTCTCTACATATAGAGTGTTCTTTTCTCCTTTGTTGGCTCAGAGAATATGATATGTATTGTAATTGATTTGTCTTATGTATGAGAGTTCAATATATTCTTACTATTATCAGATTGTCTCCATTTGAATTTCAGACTTATTGATTGAAGCATCAAGGGTGTTTCCATCTTTCTATTTTCATTTCCTATGTGTCTGCAATAGAGTTGTTTTCACAGAAACAACTAGGTTTGGGATTGGTTTTCAGGTGTGTATGAACTGGGGTATCAAGGGTATCTTATGTTTGTCTTCCAGTGGATGCTGGTTAATGTATTACTTGTTTATAGGTCTCTTCTGAGGGGAGAGTTAATATCCTTTGAATAGGTGATAGCACATTTGGGTACGCAGGTGGATTGTTGAAGTATGACCTGATTAATGGTGTATGTTTGGTGTAAGGCATCAGCATATTTGTATGTATTGGTTTCTTGTTTCATAGCTCTTTGTTGCAATAGGGTATTTGACTCTGTGGCCCATTGGACAAGGCACTGGTCTATCAAGGACTTAGGACATCTCAGGGGTCCTTCAACCCATCTTCAAATCATTTACTTTCAGTTCCACCCTTTCCCTTTCATGTTGTTAGTATAGGTCTCTGGTTTTCATACCCATTCTATGAAAGTAGGGCTATTGCATTAAGAATTGCTTTCATTGGGGTATAGGATACCTAAAGGGGTTTGAAGACTATTCCACAATAATCCATCTACAAGCCTATTGTTTATCATGAGGTGTCTTCAGTGTGCAGATAAGGCAATACCCACCTGAGTGATGTGGAGCTCAAAGAAGGAGGATGTTCTCTATGCTCATCAATTGGACTATTTTCTTGTCAAACTTGAGTGCCTACCCTAATAATCAAGCCCATCTATCGATTCAAGTTTGGTCTTGCAAGGAAAAAATCCAACAGCTTGTTCATTCACTAACACATGTTGGCCGTTATTGAGCCAAGTGACCTCTTAAGGATTGGTGTGGGGTATTCTGGTCAAATTTAGCTTGCTAACTACTTCCTCTGACACAATATTATCATTAGAACCCAAGTCTATGATAACTCTACATACTTTCCCCATCATCTTGCACTTTATCCTAAACAAAGACCTCCTTTTGCTTGGCTCTTCATTCACTGGCTCTTTGATCAAAGTTCTCCTCATCATGAGGTTCTCTCCTTCCTCTAAATTCAATGGTACTTTAGCATGTTTGTCTAATGCATTGGTCTCATCATGGACTAGGTTAGTTCTCTTGTCACCTCCTTGTGAAGAACTACCCTTCTCTGGACACCTATAGGCAAGGTGTCCCATTTGGTTGCAGTGATAGCATTTCATATTGGAAAATTAATTTCCTCTTCCTCCTTGTCCACCACTTCTTCCTTTCAAGCTAGAGTTAGAACTCCTTCCTCTACCACCTCTACTTCAGATTCCTTCTTGCTACTCACTAAATTTTTTGTCTCCTTGAGTTCTTGATTCAGAACTTCTTCCACCATAGCCACCTCTTTGTCCTCTATAATCCTTTCCCTTACTTGTACCTTTGGAGGTTTTCTCTTGTTTCCTCTTGCCCTTTTCTTCTATCTTCAAAGCCATTTGATAACATTGGCAGATGGTTTTGAAGTTCACTAGACTCATTTCTTCTTGAATAGACCATTTGAGGCCATTCAAGTACCTTGCAAGCTTGATGCTCTCATCTTCAACTACCTTTGATCTTAAGCATAAATTCTAAAACTCCTCGGTGTATGCTAGAACATCTAGATCTTTTTTTCTAAGATTGTGTCTCCTCCTATGCAGTTGTACTTCATAGTCATCAGGAAGGTAGGTCTACTTCACTTTGGTTACCATGCCCTTCCATGTAACTATAGGACCTTTTCCATCCTTTTCTCTCTCAGTCTGCACAAACTTCCACCAAGTAAGAGCTGAACCTCTTAGCCTAGACTTGGCCACAACAACTTTTTGTGCCTCTGAGATACCATCACACTCAAAATGGTTCTCAATGCTATCTATCCAATCCATAACTGAATCTAGATCCATTTGTCCACTAAATAGTAGCACACCTTCCAAAGCTTTACCACTCAAAGCCTTTAGTGCCTTTAAGAATGGCTCTTCAAGAAGAAAAGGGTCAGGTGTTGGAGCTTCATCCTCTAGCTCTAATTCCTTTTCCCTTGCTTCTTTCTCTTCCTTTTGATCTATCTCATCCTTGACCTTATCTGATTTGTCTTGGACTTCACCCAAGAGCTTCTCCATTTGGGATAATCTTTCTCTTAGCAACTGATTATCCTCCTCTTGTTCTTCTACCTTCTTGGCTAACTCAGCCTTAGTCACCATTGATTTAGCTTCTTTTGATTCCACTTATGTATTCTCTTCCACTAATTTAGTAGGCTGAAACATCAACCACAAGCCTGATATATTCAAGCTCTGATATGAATATGATGTGAGTGTTCCAAGGCTTGCTTGCACATCTACCAAGAGACCTAGTTTGTCTCCACTATGATCCTAATCTTCTGTAGGATCTACCCAAGGACTTAGGTCATTAACTAAGGCCTTCTCAAGCTCCACTCCAAGATCCAATCAACATTTGCTTCACCTTGAAGGACTAACACCATGTAGATACTTCATTTCTTCTCCTAAAATTAGTAAGCTCTAAGTGCTATCTCCTCAAAAACTTTATTCTTCATTGCAGGGGTGTCCATTATCATGAAAAAATTCCCAAAGTTCACATTTGAATCCATTTGATTTGGTCTTCAATAATTTTTCCATTGGGTTCAAGGTTCCACCTTGAAAAGGCCTAATTAGGCCTATTTCCTTGTAGCCTTTTGCAGAGGCTTTTGTCACTTCTTTCCAAAAATCTTCAAACAACCTGAATTTTTTTTTATGTATTTGGATACCCTTTTGGCTTTTACTAAATATTCTAGAAGTTTTAGGACCTTCTAGCCTCCATACATTGCCTTCCTACAACCTAGGACAAATAGGGCTAAAAGAGCTATTTTCTAGGACTGACTGTGTCCTTGTATGAATCTCACTCAAAACTTGATCTAATGGATTGGTATGGAATCAATCCTCATATCATGTTAGGATATGATAAAATCCTACCTGCAACTATACTTGTGCCATACAGTACCTCTCTACACTGCAAGAAATCTTCAACTGTTCTATCCTAAACCTCTAACCGACACTGTCTACTTGCCTAGGGCTTAATGGTAAAAATATATCTCCATATATTCATGACTCCTAATCCTAAATACATATACACTAATGACTCCCCTAAAATTTCCATCCATTCTTAGGAGATTCCCATGGCTAGATTTCATGGGGGAGCCATGAAATGACTGACTGGTCAGGACAGGACCAATGAAGACTCTAAACCAAAAACAATTTGAACAACACAATAGAACTACTCGAATCAACTTTCCTCTCAAATGAAAAGCTCTTATAACTAACCAAAGAACACTATGCAATCACTAATTTAGAACTTTCAATCCATTACATATGACTGTCACATCAAAAATCTCAAGATCTTCACAAACAGAATTGTAGAGATCTATTCACCATACTCAAACTTGTTACAATGAATGTCTAGCATTGAGATTCTAGCCTTCTTTAACATAAGATGCCATTTCCATGTTTCTAGGGCCTATTGGTCAATCTCCCACTTCCTAGCTTTTAGGGGATCCAAGGTAACTGAGTTGCATGCAACATTTGCAATAATTGCAAATGTTGTCATGCCAACTTCCTAACCACATTTTGGCATCTTTTCTCTATGCCTTCATCCTATTTCTTAGGACCTCTATCCTCCCTAGATTCTGAGGAACCAACTCATTAAATGGCCTCATGGAATCTTTAGAACATCAGTATGTGCTTAGAACACATTAAGACTCTAACTCAAACGTTAAGCTTCTAACACTAAGAAAATTAACAACTACTAACAATGGCTATTTGGGTGACCTTAGTCCTAATGACTAACTCACCTAGCCCACATTGCAATGACCTTCTAAGGTCTTCAAAAAAACTCACTCTACTCTTCCTACCAATTTGACTTGGCTAAGGTCAAATACAAGCCAAAACAACTAGCATCATGGAGGTTAGCCTATGTGTGCTCCTGCACTAGGAGATAACATCAAATCTCATATAGATAACAATACCATACCATCAGGTAGAGTAAATAAGGATCCTAGAATTTCCTATCTCAAAGGTACAACTCCTAAGTCAAAGGTAAACATAATAAGCTAGAGGCAACCAAGACATGTAGGAAACCTAGAATTAAATTAGGGAAGTGTCATCACATGATTCAACTCTAAGGTCACTTGTACCCTCTCCAGACTTTCACCCCTAGTGACTCTATGTGGATTAGTAGGCCTCTCATGAAGACAAGGAAAACCAACAAAGCCACCCTCACCATCACTACTAGACAGGTAAGCATCTCGTCTCACTCCCATCCTTAGCCTATACTAGTACTCAAGGCATGGGCAAGGAATCATTATCTTATTAATTTTAATTTTTTTAATAACTATTAAATTTTATAAATATTTTTTTTTAAAACTTACACTAGTATTTAATGTTGTCCTAAAATGGTGAACACACAAATCTATATATATTTTCTTTAAAAGACTTGAGAATAATAAAATGAAATAAAGGAATTTATAAGCTATATTTCAATTTGAGAGGAAATTTTCAACCAAACAAGTGAATACACTTGCATTTATTTATTTTAAAATAGATAAATTGAAAGCCTTTATTGCATAATCAATCTGGGTATTTTCTAAATCATTTTCTAGGATTTTAATTGAGACTTTCATTTCAATTCAAATGCCAGATCTAAATTTTCTCCAATAAGTCTATTGTAAAAATGAACCTAGGGTTTTTAAATAAATAATCTTTCACAAAAATTTCAAAAATCATTAATTTTTATTAATTTCTATTAATTCAAACCCTAATTAAAAATTAAGAAAGGATTAAAACTAAGGGTTGCATGCATACCAAAATTTCCTACAATCAAATTCTAGAATTTTCATAAGAAGATAAATCACATGAAACAACCCAAAACATCCAATCTAACAGGCACGAAGAATACAATCCTTCCAAAATTAACCTGAAACACCAAAAAGATAAATTTGACGATGACCAAAAACTAAGACAAATCTAAGCTTTTAGAAAATTTGCACCAAATTGAAATCCTTCACCCAAAAATTATCCCAACCTATGCATTGAGAATAATGGCCAAACCTTCACAATATAGGAAATTGAATTCCACATGCAAAGGTTGGAACTCAACTCCATAGAGAGCCTCATTCCATCAATTCCCTAATTCTCATTAATTTCAGTTCTGAACTCAAGTCTAATTTTCTAATTTCTCTTGTTAAAACACTTAACTCAAAATTGACAAATTCTTTTAATTTAATTTATTTCAATTTTGATTTTAGAACTTAATGCATTCTAATTTGATTTAAATAATAACATTTAGTCTACTTTAAATTTCCCAATTCTTTTTAATTTCTCAATTATTAAATATCTTTTATTTAAAAAGTTAAATTTACAACTAATTAAATCTAAAGTGAATGTATTTAATTAATTTTCATTAATTAAATATCTCTATTTTCAGAATAAGCCTCTTTAATTAAAAATCATTAAATTTAATAATTACATTTAATTAATTAAATACTCTCACATTTAAATAGAAAAAATATAATTATTTAAATTACACAATTAATATATACATATTATCTAATTATAGCAGACACAACAATAACCAAACATCAACTAAACTTAAAGAGCCATAACCATGCTCAAGGAAGGGACTATAAAATCACATCCCTAGACGACTTTGGAAAGGGAAAAATAACATAATCTTGTCCACTATTTCAGGACAATAGAATGGCTTAGGTTGGGATTTGGATCTGAATATTATCTCCTCTCTTTTACCATTGAGACTAGAGATAGGGCACGCTCATCCTAAAAATTTAGGGAAGTCGATGTTCAGTACCTGCAAACCTGCATACAAGACCAATATGTACATATATATATGTACATATATATGTACATATATATATATATATATATATATATATATATATATATATATATATTATATATATAATATATATATATCTATATATATATCTATATATATATATATATATATATATATATCTATATATATCTATATATATATATCTATATATATATATATTATATATATATTATAGATATATATATATATATAATATATATATATATAATATATATTATATAATATATATAGATATATATATATATCTATCTATCTATATATAGATATATATATCTATCTATATATATATATATATATATATATATATATATATATATATATATATATATTATATATACTATATATATATATATATATATATATATATATATATATATATATATATATATATATATATATATATATATATATATATATATATATATATATATATATATATATATATATATATATATATATAACAAGAAATGATGGGGATCAGGACATTGTGTGGATCCCACAAGAAGGTAACTACGACTCCATCCATGAACCATATCAAACACGTCATACAAGAAAGTAAAAGCATACATGATCACCATACACATTCAAGTATGGGGTAAGTATAATCATAATCACAAGAATCATTTAAAACCATGTAGATCATCATCATAAAATAACTAACATCATCCAACTGCATCAATATAAAAACCATAATTATTCATTTATTAAAATCACCATGTAGTATCATACATCCAAAACCATGTAATAACTGAAATATCAACGCACACATAAAAGTGGCCTAAAAGAGTTTGGCAATATAAAACTAAAAAGAAAACTATGGGTGGGCACTACACACATAGGCTCAATGATGTTAAATGTGAGAAGGACATCTGGAAAGACACAATGAATGCTATCCATCAAAACTCTCAAACCTACTTTTCCTCTACAGTTCACAAATGCTTATAAGGGAATGGAAATCAGAGTGGAACGTGCTCGTTGAATCTTGAGGAAGCACAAAAAATGAGTTGCCTAGCACTTCTTTATTTTACTTTTCATTCTTTGAAAACTTTTCTAATAGATTGGGATATGTTTATCGAGTTAGTTACTACTTTTTAGTTATTAAATTGGTGTGGTTCTTACCTATGGTTGAGCTGAAACCACAAGTAGTTTTTCAGATTTAGTTATGGTTAAAAACATATGTTTAAATGCTAGAAAAAATGACAAACTAGCAGGTTTAGAATTTTGCATACAGGAAAATTATATAGAAATACATTACATATGCTCTGTACTTATTTTGAGGAAATATTTGAAAGCTTTTATCTATGAATAGAAGTATCTGAATTGGATCAAAGAAATATAAATCTATGTATTTATATGCGGTTTATGTTTGTTATGTGTAATGGGTTGAGCCACATATTTAAATTCAGTTATTTCAATTCTTTGTGAATAATTACGAGCCTTTGTATTGTCTAGTGAGTATATTTGTATATTTGTTTATGTGGATGCGAATGAATGTTCATAGAAAACTATATTTTTATGTGTAATTTGAATCAGTATTTGGCTACTAATGTGTTCAATAGATGTTGATGGTTGAATGCTTCATACCTTTTGTATTTTCTAGTGAAAAACATGTCCAAATGTTAATTTAATTCAATTCATTTAATATTGAATCAAGGTGTTGTAACTTATAAAATTAGGAGGGAAGCAAATGTGATTTCTTACCCAACATTTATCTACATAATTATTTCTTTGTGGGTTGAAGTCATAAGTAGAAATTCATATCTATTGTTTGTGATAAGAAAATTTGTTCATTAACAGGTTTGTAAGAAGAAAAAACCTAAAACCAAAAGAGCCTCCCCTATTTTGGGTCCCTCTGTGGTTGTCCTACATGACTCTTCTTACCGTGTTCATTTTATGAATATACTTCTGGTTAATGAGGAAATGATGACAGATTTAGAGCATGAGGGAATACCTCTATTTCCAAGTGAATTAGTCCAAGACTCTTCTATTCTCATTTTCTACTAGGAAAGTCCTCTAGATCTTCTGTACATTTCCAAAAATACAGCTATAGACTCTTTTAGGATGAAAAAATGGATTTTTAGTGAAATTAATTGGATGAACATTAAATTATGAGCTATCCAATGTAAGATGAATAGTAATTAGTATCAAGATTTTCCTTGAGATGAAAATAAAGGAAAAAATATAGTTTCCTCTCTTCAAAAATCTATTGGAGATGTGGAGACCATGAAAATGGATTATGAGGGTAGAATTGTATGATAGGAAACTAAGCTTAAAATCATTAATTTTAACTCATTCACTTTCATCTCATTTAGTTAGAGGGTGATTAAGGACACAACTAAGAATATCAAGAGCCAAGTAGGCAAGTATGAGAAGATGAATTGGAACAAAGTCTAAATTGTTGATATGGAGGCACGAGAAAAAGGAAAAGACGGGTGTGCCAATGATAGCAAGGAACCATGTACGAGGACAAACAAAAAATTTAAGAGATATTTTGTTCACCTTCGCTAAAAACCTACAGTGTTTCAAGAAGTTGGCCTTTGATACTTTTGAGATAGAATATGAACCTATACAAGCATTGTAAAAATTAAATTAGGTCTATCTATTGGTATTTATTCTCTACTCTATTTTCTATCTTTTACCTTTATTTGGTTAATGGTAGGCTGCTAATTTCTTGTTGTTATGTTGTAGGAAGCATTTTGTATAAAGGGTTTTGGGTCCCTTAAAAATCTATTTAATCCTTAATAAAAAATATTTGTATGGTGATTTCATGGGATCTTCAACCTAAATTGGTTGAGGACGAATCCCCAAAATTTCCAATTTTAAAATATCCTTATCATTCAAATTTTGTAAAAGATGAGGAATTCAATAAGAAATGTTTTCAATGCAAGAATTTATTTTAATATTATTTTACATGACTTGATCTATAGATCTTTAGCTTTATTTGATTTTTCCCCTCTACATCTTCTCTAATTCATAATAATTCTCAATTGAAGTCTACTAAGATAGTTAATACAAATCATATGTGGGATCCTCACTTTCTAGTTTCTTGAAATTGATATAGATGAATTCTCACTTGAGGTAACTCAAGTGTTGAAAGGATTGGGGTTTCAATAATGATAGTTATTAGTTAGTAGAATTATTTTTACCTCTTCAATTATTTGTTAAACTAATACAAAAATAGAGTCTTAGACTACTAATACATAATTCATAAGAGCTTACAAACTAGGGTGAAGGAAAACTATTTGTGAGAAAGTTTCTATGATTTTATCTTTATCTTGAATTGAAGAACTTCCCTTGAGTTCTCATGAAAATAAAATAATGAAATAAGATAGGACATTTTTTAGCCAAATGGGCTTGTAAGACGGATAGGGACTAAACTTATAGCAATTGTGTTTCTTTTCATTTAATAAATTAAAAAATATTCATTGACGATTCATTTTGATTGATCTTAATTTCTTGTTTTTCTTACATTTTGGAGAAATAAGTTTGGTTTAGTTTAGTTATTTTGTTCGTAATACTCATTGGCTTGGATTCAATCTAAGAATTCTGCTTTAATATTTCAAGTTTTGGTAACTTGATGTATATGACTTTTGTTATTTTGTGGGAAAAGATGATGCTTCTTGGACTATTGTTCATTGTCAAAGAAGGGCCTCAACCCTAATGTTTAGTGATAGACTATATATATATATATACATATACATATAGTTGTAGCTCTACCACTCTTTCAATTTGATGTTTTTTTGTTTTTCCTTTGTTTTTGTTTGTTACACCTTTGATTACCATCCTATTTTATTCCAAAATTTAGACCTTTTAAAAAACCCAGTCATCTAAAAACATTATCACTGATATTTAGAAAAAATTGTATGTAGTACGTTTCACTTGGTATTCATTGTAAAGAAAAAATAAAATACATATTAGAAAACATAATTATACCGAAGGTGTTTCTTATATGAAATGAACATCGCGTATTTTATAATCAATGGTTGAAAACTGTGCAGATGCTTGCAAGATGATTCAACAAATGCCAGCCATTAAACATACTGTCACATCATTGTTTAAGGCCTTTTGATGACATCCAGAACGGTCTTCTTTTTCATTATTATCTTTTTGTTCATTTATTAGAACCATAGGTGATCCGACATGTTCGAGCACAGGAATAAGCCCTGCCCACTCTACACCGGTGATACCCAAATCTTCGACAAAGAGATAAGGTCTGTCTCGATGGACGAAAGTGAACTATGCAGAGGCTCAACAACCCATCCACCATGCTCTGCCTCAAGCCTCAGTTCAGACCCTCCAAATCACTTTCACACATAGAAGGGCAGCTGAAACCTCTATTCTGGTGTAGGCATGAAAGATAATACCAGAGGCCGTGGAATTGAGCTTTACATCTACACATTGCATTTTCTTGAAAGCCTCAAAATCCTTTTCAACAAATCCGTTGGAATTCCATGAGACCACATTTCTTCTATGCATCTCGTTAGAAAATTCAAATTCTTGGTCTATGCTTTTCCACAGTTTGAAGCGTGTCTACCTGGTTGTTGCAACCATAACATCTAATTAAACTCTTTTGCCATTTATGCTTCGATGGAAGTCCATTCCTTGTTCTAAATTTCCCATGGCGTCAGAGGCAGGCTATACGCTCGTAAAAATGGCGGAGTTTGGATTTTACACATGCCAACCACATTTGCTTGAAAGTTTTAATAGTAGGGGTTCACTATTGTTTAAGCGTACGGCCAGTTGAATCTTCGATGGTATCAGATCTTTTCGGCCTTAATTTTGGACCCTACAGCTGGAACTTTTCTTTCAGCAACAACGATTTACCATCTTCTTACACACTTATTACATGTTATTTAATGGAGGACATAGTTAATTTAATTTCGTTTCATGTAAAAAAAAGAGTTCAATAAGTTGTTCTCTCAAGAATATGGTAAATTTTTTTGGGTACCCTGTTGAATATTTCGATGCCATCATTGTGCAAAAGAAAATACTTTCCTGCTTGGCTTGTGAGGACATTTCTTGTAAGAGATGTGTCGTACATTAGTGATGGGAAGCATTGTCTTTGAGGAATAAGAAGATAGTGGAAGAGTATCACTAGGTTAGTAGGATCTAATTATTTTATTTTGTTCTTTATGTGTATTTGATTTTTTAATTATTAATTTTAAAGAAGTCAAAAAATGATAATTAAAAGTCTATTAAAAATTTAATCAAATTGTTTTTCGATTTCATTATGTACGATTTTTAGCATCAATTTTTCAGCTCACACTTCGTGATCCATCATTTTACATTATGGTTGCTTTATATCATCATGATGATGGATCATAGAGTGTGAGTCAAAACGTTGATGCAAAAAATTGTACACAATTGAATCTAGAAGCAAATTGATTAAATTCTCATGGATTGTGGAAATGTAATGTCTATAGTATCATATTAATAAGTTTTACTTATATTAATAGCTGATCATTTTTTATCTTTCTTGCATCATAGTTGATCTATTTGTTCACCACTACTAGGACATTTGTGCATGACTGGGACATTTTTCAATAAGCACTAATAATTTTGAGTGTACGATTATTGGGGCATACCCTTTAATGCTTAATGAATGTTATAGGGAGCTTTGTTAATATACGGAAGTCAAAAAATATTTTTTAAGAAGCTAAGTTGTATACTGAGAGAACAAAAAAATAATTTGACAAAATCTGATGTATAATTTAGGCTCCATGAATACACAAAGTTAGCTATATAGGCTACTAGTATGCTTCCCCTAAACTAACATACTTTTGTGATTATATTTCTTCCTAAGAGGAGGAATGTTGTTTGACAAGTTTGGATCATCTTCAAAATTCATTATTCTAAATCTACTATCACTACAAAAGATTTTTTATTGAGGGGGATTGCATGATCTATCTTCTTCTTTCTTATGGGAAGGAGTTTTACTTCATGTGAGATTTTTGTACTTCTCATCTTATTCCTTGTGTAGGCAGGACTTTCCCCCCATGGGTTTTGTCATTTTTCTCCACTTTTTAAGTGGATTATTGTACTTAACTATCTTACTAGGCTTTGATGGTGGAACCCACTCTTCGCACTTCATCTAAAACTATACTTAACTAGGGTGTTAGTATATAATAATGCTTTGGTGCTTAGCACACTTTTTATCATACAAATGTATAAAAAATATACCAAGATTTTCCTAATCTAGAATGTACACCAAGGTGCAATTGCTACTTATAACTAATATGTTTCGTTTGACATACATTTTAAAGCAAAAACATAGCACTTAGAGGAATGAATAACATTGTATATAATAAAAAGCTTAATGGGCCAGTCAATTGACGAACGAAGAAACAAGTACTCATTATCAAAGACAATCACCGGAAAATTTTGATGAATTTTGACTTTTCTCTATTCAAGGTGATCAATTCAATCTTGATCATGGTAGTAGTATATTGGTATACACATATGTACATGTATTTAGGAGGCCCCCACCCCAAGCTGTTTTAAAGACAAATTTGGCAGTCTTGTAAAAGTCCCCTTGGGAGTAAT
The DNA here is from genome assembly GCA_027943335.1 of Chamaecyparis obtusa. Lineage (NCBI taxonomy): Eukaryota > Viridiplantae > Streptophyta > Pinopsida > Cupressales > Cupressaceae > Chamaecyparis > Chamaecyparis obtusa. The sequence continues at coordinate 65,672 of BSBK01011681.1, read as the reverse complement.
TGGCTGCTCAGTGTTCACTGAGAAGAAAGGGTGTTCAAGAGTGCAACTCTTGCAGAGATGAGAAACTTGAATAGCTGGTTGATTTTGTGTTCAAGGAGGAAAATCGCATTCTCCAAGTCATGGAGTGCCAAGGTGGAGGGAGAGAGATTAAGAGGGAGCTGCAATTTGGACTTGCAGTTAACAATATTGTTGAGATCTCCAAGTGCAATATCTGCTGCTTCTAACTCCTGCAAGAACCTTGATGTTGATGACGACCTCTTTCTCATCTCAAATGTCTGCTTGACCTTTTGTTGCAGAGAAGTGAAATGGGTAGTAAGAGAAACAGACGGCATCCTTATGTTGGATGTCTTGAAGGAAAGAGCGGTGACAAGTGCAGAGAAGACCATGACGGTGATGGACTTTGCATGGTTGATGTTGATGGCAGCTTCTGCTACTCCTGCTTTATCCTCAATGTTGAGCTTCTCTGCCATTCGCCTCAAAATGGACATGCATTTCTCCAGCTGGGTGTGTGAGTCATTCTTCTTATTCAACCAAATGGAGAGTGCGGTGCGTGTCCTTTCAAGGGCATGGGCAGAGGGAGTGATATCACGGCCAAGGCCACGAATGGCTACCTGCACACTCGTGTGTTGTTTCCTGATTTCTGTAAGGCTGTCCCTCAACAAATTGCAGACCTCAAGAAGATGAAGTATGTCATCCAGATGTGCATTGTTCCATTTGCTCCCAACGTCTTCCATGTCTATCTGCATGCTTGACAAATCGGAAGAGCAATTGATCGCCACCTGCAATGCTTGACCAAACCAATCTGCTCCAAAAGATGAGGAAGAAGAACAAGACTCCTCCAACCTTTCCACGTCTCCTACAAGTGTGTCTGTGAGACTTGGTTGTCCTTTTGGACTTGAGGGCATACTCTTTGACCGATTACGCTTACACTTGCGAGGAGAGTGCAGAGCCATGGCTGCCCCAAGAGAGGAGAGCCGAGACAGAGAAGGTAAGGAAATGCTCAGGCTCATGCTCATTCTATTGCGTACTGCTTGCTCAGATGATGATGATGATTCTGATTGTGATGCTGTTGCGGTCTTTGGCTTTTCCCTTGCCTATTAACATGATTTATACAGCTCACTATGACTGAGGACAGCAGGTAGACACAAGAGGGAATCCTGGCAAAAAGCATCTTTTGTTCCCCGTCCCTTCTTCTTTGCTTTGGTCTCCCATGCTTTCCATGTGCTTTCGCTTCTCATTTATTGTTCTTGTCTAATGGTATCAATCCAAAATTGTATCACAGGCACGCATCATGTCTGCAACGTAGCTAACAAAGATTAGGTTTAATCAGAATTTGTTATTGGAATCCCCTGCATTTGCGGATCACATGACAGGTTTTCCCATATAATTCATGAAAAAAGCGTCCTCCCGAAAGATGCATAAGCTGTTTAGTACATTAACCACATGAGAAACAAAATTTCTGTCCAATATTTAGACCGTGTGACAAGGGAGAGTCATGGCCGATTTTATCTGTTCAAACTTTTTTTTGGCTATCACAACCACCTGTCCCTAGACACACTCCTACTCATTACAATAGTTTTGGTTATAAAGGTTGTTTACATATAATATAGCCTATTGAATATTTCTCGAGCAATATTTATATTAGCACGTGTAAAGGAAACTAAGGTATGTAAGGAATCAGCTGTAAACGGGTTTAGGTAAATTAAACAATAGTGGCGAATTGCTTGGGCAACCTATCAATGTGCTATGCCACTTATCTTTCACAACTATATCCATAAAATTTTAGATGGCTACATTGATGATACCTTGGCCAAATTGGCCAAGATCACTCTAAGATTGTTCATTAAATTTTTAAGTTTGCTCAAAAGTACACCATGTGTTTAAATCTTCATTTTTATTGTTGTTGTTGTTTCTATAATGGAAAACTATAAGGTTTTATAGCGTCACATTATAGCATAGAAGTTCACATAACAAAAATTGAATCTATCGTTAACATGCCACGTGGTAGAAAAATTTCTCAATTTTGAATCTTACAAGGAAGATTAAATGCATTCCTAGATTGGTTTTCCAATGTTTGCACCATTTGTTTATCTCAATTGGTTAAAAAGGATGATGCTTTTAAGTGGAATGTGGATTGTCAAAAAGCCTTTGAAGATTTAAAATGTTCTTTATACAATCTTCTTATCATACAACTTGCTTTTCTTAATCATTCTTTTCTTCTCTAGATACTAATGCTTTATCTAATGCTATTTCAATCTTATTAGAAGAAAATGATCATTGATGACGATGGCAAAGATTGTCATATGTATTACATTAGTGATACTTTACTCAATTGTGAAGTTTGATATACTACGTTTCAAAAATAACGTCTCACTCTTTTTTTTACAATTTAGAAGTTGAGACATTACTTTATTAATACAATAACATATGTCTTTTACTCTTCCTAATCAAGACACATTTCATGATGATCTTGTTCTCTTTTTAGATGGAGATAACATAAGGGAATTTTTATTTGACAGACTTAGATTTTGAGCTGGCTCTATTGCTGGTGTCATATTAATTTATCCTCCTAGAAAACCAATTCCTCTATCCAATCATCTAAACTTCTTGTGTACCAACAATATTACTGAGTATAAAGCTCTTATAGCTCATTTTCATACAAACATATCCTTACAGATTAAACATTTGTATATATTTTGTGATTCGCAATTGATCATAAGAGAAGTAATTGGAACCTATCAAGTCAAATGAGGTAAATAATATGAATACCATGAGCCAGGCTTTTCTTTGTTGAAGAAGTTTTTTTCTTACACCGTTGATCTAGTTCCATGAAAGGATAATAAAAATGTAGATGCAATGGAAAGTGTTGCTTCCCTCATGTCCCTCAAAGACACAATCATGGATGGACCATTTATTATAGACATTCCTAGCTCACACTCTATTTATGATAATCTCTAGAGTAAAGTTTCATATTTCTTTAATATGGATTCCAATGAATATTGTTTGATACTTACATGACGCTACTTGTGTAAATTCTACAAGTAAAAGCACAAGAGCTCAAATTCATAAATATTTCAAATATTACGTAATTATTTCCAATGTTATCCATAGAAGCTTGGGCAAAATGTTATTTTGTTGTGTTATTAAATTAGAGATCCATATTCCCCTTGAGGAAGCACATTTAGGTTATTGCGGGGGTTGTTTCGTGGTAAATCTTTGATTAAAAGCTTCTCCATATGGGTTATTATTTGTAAAATATGGAAAGGATTCCTTTTCTTTTGTGCCAAAAAAAAAAACCCATCATTCTTAGCAACATAAGAATCTAATCAATGATCTTTCATAGGAACTTAGAGCTCAGCTATCCCCTTAGCCCTTTTCCTTATAGGGTTTTGATCTTATTTGTAAAAAAAACTTCTCTTTCTTGATAAAAGAGTTTCAGTATCACAACTACATATTACTTTATGAAGTGGGCCAAAGTTGTCCCTCTTCAACCTATAACTGGTTAACTAATTTGTTGATTCATCCTTGACAATATTATTTCCTAATTTGATTTACCTTTCACTTTGCAATCTAATAATGGTGCATCATTCAAGAACAAATATACAGAGAAGTTCTTTGAGAAATATTGCATTCAACCTTTTAATATATACCTTACTATCCTAAATCAAATGGCCAAGTTGTATCTTCTAAGAAGATGATTGAGAAAATCCTTTAAGAAACTTAATAGAGATAGGATTTTCATACTCAATTATCTTATGCTTTGTGGGCCTATAGAGCTAGTTTTCATACAACTATAAGAGATTCCTTCATTATGGGTCTCTCTCAAGGGCATCCTTGATGATGACTCTAATGGAGATCAACACCTTCAACAAGTATGGCATGCTAGAATTTTCTTCTACAAAGAATGTTATTTTAGATTGTTGGACATTTTTTCTATTTAGTCTACATTACTTTGTTCATGACAAAGTGTTAGTTTCCCTTGGATTCATTTTGTATTTACTTTTTCATAGATTAAGAAATTGCATTCTTATGCTAGCATAGAGTTTAATATTCCATGTACCATGCTAGTTAAGTCATGTTGTATTTCATAAGAAAACCTATAGCTAGACCACATTGATATTTAGCTTAGACATGAGTACATTGCATCAACACTATTTTCATTTAGTTAAACAATTATTAAGTTTTTAAATTAAATAAAACATGTAATAATGTGATCATTGTATCATTAGTTATGTAATCAATCACAATTGTATTCAATTAAACATACATGTTGATCACTATGTTTATTTTAATCAATCCTAGATAACAAATTATTTTCTATTAAACTCAAATTTATAGTATATTTAAAAACGTAGCATCATATATATGTTCGTATTTTCAATAGAAGACATACAATAAATATCACCACTCAGTCAAAATATAGTATATAATCCTATAGATCTTATATAGCACTACAGTTGATGATTGTTAGAGCTCTGAGGCCTAAGTAGTGGAGGTAGATGAGGGATGTCCATGTGATGTTGTGGAATGTGAGTGACTCCTTGAGGTACTCCTTCTCGCCATCTCCTCAATTTTTCCCTTGTATCATGTTGTATATGCCCTCAGATCACTAATGGTTCCTTGAAGCTATTGTTCTATGACACATTATTTCTTTTGCACCTATCATAAAATCTCCAACTTTGCTTGCATTTGTGATATGACCTAAAATATGTCCTTCTGTCTCCCTATTTGATTTTCTAGACTACTATGTTGAAACTGTCAAGAGCTAATTGAGTATGCCAAACCTTAGGTGATGCAACTAATAAACTTGTATCATCCCCTCATGTCGACTACAAGAGAGTAGATCATTAAAAGATTAGGCACATCATCATGTAAATAAAAATGGAAATGAACATAACAAATCTTAAAACATCTATTCACTTTCTTACCTCAGTGTCTCTCTACCTACTCTGGGTCAACAATGGTATATGCCTCTAATGCTTTATTCTTTGGTGTAGCCGGTGTCATTGTAGGAGTAGCCTTACTCGATTCTCCACACTCAAGATGTCTTGATATCTCCAAATTAGAAATTGGTAATATTGATAAATGTGCTTGAGAAGACCTCTACAATAGTATGTCATCGTCATCTCTTCCTTCCACCCTCTTCCCTCTATCATCTATCTAGCTTTTAATGTAAAAAAAAAATTCTCCAAAATTCCAAAAAAATAAAATTTGAACATATAAACCATCAACAAATGATCAATTTTATAACAAATTTTTTTTATATTCCTATTATTTCATAAATTTTTTAATAGATTGAAATCATACAATTTAATGTGAAATTAAACTTCAATCCCTGAACTTCACCTATCCATATCTGTATATTTCACTATATGCATAAACCGCTATATTGCAGCATCACTCAACTTTTGCAATCGTGTTCAGCCCATTGAAGAATTTCTTAGAACTAAACTGTCTGGAGGGTGTTCAAGAGTAAAATTTGTATGAGAAACTTCAATAGCTGGTTGGTTTTGTGTATCCACTCGTGCGGTACCATGTTATATTTGTTTTGTTGCTTTGTCTGCCTCCTTGTCTCTAATCATGATCTATTCAACTTACGATGATACAGATCTGCCATGGTAGGCAGACAAAGGGAATCCCGAGCAGAAGCAGTTTATTAAATAGCTCAAAATGCATATAATATAAATATCTCTTGTCCCATGTTTTCAGCTTGTTTGTCATGGTTCCCATGTTTTCAATGTAATATATCGTATAAACTGATTGATACAGATCCATTGTTTCAGCCCCTAAAAATAATGCAGCTAAGTAGCCATGTGGCCTTACAGGTTAACGTTATAAATATTACATTTAATAAAATATTTGTTGTGAAGTCTGCCTAGATTTGCAGATCAAATGCCAGGTTTTGTATGTCCTTTCAATGAAAATTTGTCTCCTTATAAACGATGTATGAGCCGTTCATCAGATTTATTAAATATAAGGGAGCCAATATTTTTGTTTTGCTTATTCAGAGAGATTAAATTTAATAAATTTTTTAATGGAAACACTTTAAATTTTTACATTAAGTAAAAGGTATTAAACTCTTTTCCATTAAAAAGATGTCTCCTCTTCAAATATCTAGGAACAGTTGTTTAAATGAATTCAATCTTCAATTATTAGGGTGCAGGAATAATACATTTTACATTTCTTCAAAGTTTCTTGTGAAAATGTTTTAAGTTAAAATAAAAATATAAAAAAGAATGTACTATAATAATTTTTATTTAGTTTTTAGGAATTAAACTAAAAAGTGGAAATCTATTTTGCACGTATGAAGTTAAATATAGGTCTACAATACATAGGTTTGAAGAAAAATTAAATAAAAACGTTTAAAGTAAACCAAGATCTAGTATACATAGGTTTAAAGATGTATCCAATTAAATCGTCTAATGAAACATATTTCAGGAAGTCTTAAAATAACTCAGTGAACCAAAATCAATCCAAACTCTACTATGTAGATTAGACATAGAGTACAAATCTATGACAAAGTCAAAATAGAATTAAGGTACATTATGTAACCCTAAACCCACCTAACAATGGAAAGGCCAATTGTAAAATTTCATATGCTTACTTTGTGGGTCCACCACCATAACATCCTCTGAATCTATGTGGACATAACATTTCAAAAGCAATAGTAGCCTTGTGTAGGTACTATCACCTTGAAGCTATCACCTCATTGTAGGCATTGTTTTACTTTTTTTTTGATAAAAATTGTGGCAAAAGTCACTTAATAAATTATATAAAAAGTTAAAAGGAGAAATAAGAAATATGTTTAAAAGTAGTGACAAAGCCACTCAACCACCCTTAAAATAGGCAAATAAGAACTAGTATGAGAGCCATACCCATTCCTCATGGGCTATAGACGATTACAATAAAGAAAGAACAACTTACTAACATATACAAGGATCCACCCAACCATCCAAAATTATAAGTAATTGTGAGAAACAAGAGGTCCAAACCCAAACTCATAATGGTAACAATATTTTTGCATAAATGAGGAATGTCCAACCCACCCAAAATTACATGACACGAAGATAGAAATATACCCATACCTGCTTGATACTAGTAGAAAACAAAGAAGAGTTAATATAAACTAATGTTTTTAGAAAATAATCTATTACAATATAAACTACCTTGAAGCATATCCTCATCAAGGAGAAGAGGTAGGAAAAGAGATAACTAGTCAAATTTTAAAGAGTCCACATACTTTCTATGAAGACTCTTGAGCTTGTTTTTATAGCATTTCCAACCTATATATTCCTTGGAAATAATCCATTGCCATGTAGAATCCATATCTAGTTCCTTGTTTGTTGTTGCTTCATGGAAGCATCTTTTTCTCGTGAACAAAAAAAATTCAATTTCTACTCACGTGAAAAATATCAATTAGATCAATCATGAAACAAAAAAAAGTGAAATAGAATGATTAAAAAGTACATGAAAAAGACCAAGTGGCATAAAAACACTCGATCCACATCTTGTATACCCTTCATCAAATAAAATATCTTGCATGGAAGAGAAAATTCTAACATTGAAAGATGCATCCATGTCCTCTACTAGTTCTCATATCCTTACTACCCAATCCTATAGATCTATGTCCTTAACTTGTTGTTAAATGAAATAAAATTTATCATTTCCTCTAGTGAAATTTTATGTTTCTAATACTATGGGATTCATAATTAGTTTCTCATTTACTTTATGTTTTCCACTCTTCTCTCAAGTACCAACCTACAACCTCTCTATTGATATCTTTTCTATAACCATAAACTAGTAGAGAGAAAGAAATAATAGTATTCCAACAAATATACATACTATCACCTCAAATAGCATTGAAGAGAGAACCAAAGACATAAATTCAATAAATATTTGTACATACAAAAGACATCATTATTCTAGCATTCTCCACCATCCAAGCAACCTGATTTTTCATGAAGGACATTAAAACATATATTTTTAAATATTTCAAATAATTTATACAAATAAAAATAATTATTTATTTATATAGTTATCAAAATTTAATTGGCTTCAAAATATAATTAAATAGAATTATATATATAAATATCACAATAATATAAATTTTAATTTTTATATACATAAATAATACACTAATGTCTATATATTATGTATACCAGTAGCTCATAAACCCATACATAGACTAATATACCATAATTTTCATTAACAATATGCTCAATTTGCCTATTAACATTTTTACATATAGAATCATATGCTAGTTAGCGTGACGCTACCAATCACCTCTTTTATTCCAAGCATAGAACAACTAAATCGCATGCCACCTATGGACATTAGACATCATACCATTAACTCTCAAATACTTGAACAATTCAATATTATTTCATTGAATATCACCACATAAAGCATTTCATATTAACACATCAAGTGATCTATGTTACATTGCAGCATAGCTAAATTTTTAAAATTGTGTTGAATAAACTAAAAAACTTTTTGGAACTAAATTGTTGTTTGGTCACTGAGTAAATAGTGTGAAGTAAAAGAATAAAAATAAAGACGCGAACAACATAGAGAAAAATGAACACAAATTTTTTATCGTGGTTCAAAAAACTCACCTATGTCCACATTGAGCAGAGGATTTATTGAATTAACAAAAGATCGAATTGAAAAGATACAATGGTAGTATATAAAGCCACCAATTATAAAATATGAAGAGTCACATAATCCCAAAAGACACAATTGGAGGAAAATTACGGAGTCTGTTGGGCTTCACTTCAACAATCTCCCACCTAAAGTTCAACAGATGCCACTAAAAATCAGCCAACCCCCTGCTCTAATTACTATTTTACTTCTTCTTAGCAAGCCTAAGAGAAGTCTTGACACTTTCAAACTTCTTTTTGGGGACAAATTTTGTTAGGATATCTACTGGATTGACTTTGGTGTCAATCTTTACCACTCTTAGCTTGCCTTTTCCAACCACATGATGAACAAAGTGAGTATGTACATAAATGTGCTTAGAGTGACTCTGGGAGGAGTGGTTATGAGCCATAAAGATGGCACAATGACTATCACAAAAAAAACATAGTCATTTTGTTGTCATTGCAAATTAGTAAACAATCTTTGAAGCCAAATCATTTCTCTAGCACCTTCGGAAAGAGAAATATATTCAGCCTCAACAAAAGATGTAGAAACTGAATGTTGAAGCCTTGAAACCTAGCTAATAGAAGCTCCAAAAAATATGAAGGCATAACCCATGGTAGACCTTTGCTTATCTAAGTCTCCAGCAAGATCAGAATTTGTGAAACCTTGTAGTTGTACATTATTACTACCAAAACATAATGCATAATCAAAAGTTCCCTTAAGGTATCTTAAAATCCATTTAACTACTTCCCAATGAGCCTTCCTAGGATTGCTCATCAATCTTCTCACATCTCCCACTGCATTAGAAATGTTAGAGTGAGTGGAAACCATGGCATACATAATGTTGTGAGCTGCAGATTTTTAAGGAATTTTATCCATAAACTCCTTCTCCTCTTGTGTTTTTGGACACAAATCAGAAGATAAATGGAAATGAGAAATGAGAGGAGTTGAAACAATTTTTGCATCAACCATGCCAAACCTGTCAACAACCTTGTCAATACATGATTTTTGTGACAGGGTGATCTCCCTCTTTTTCGGATCTCTAACGATTGTCATACCAAGAATATTCTTGGCTTCTCCTAAGTCCTTCATGGTGAACTTCCTTGACAAACATTCTTTTAACTCATGAACAATTCTTGTACTTGTACCAACTACCAAGATGCCATCAACATAAAGGAGAAGAATGACAAACTCACCATTAGGGATTTTATTGAAATAGACACATGGATCTGATGCACACCTTGTAAATTTTTGTTAAGCCATGAAGTGATAAAATTATAAATATCACTACCTTGGGGCTTTCTTGAGCCCATACAACCTCTAATTTAATCTAAAATAAAGGTGTTCCTTTCCTTCTTTGATAAATCCTTAAGGCTGCTCCATGTACAACTCTTCTTCTACATCACCATGTAAGAAGGCGATCTTTACATAATATGGTTGCTAATCCAAAAATATTTTGTATTGTAGTCATCTTTACTATTGAAGTAAAATCTATACCTTGTTATTGACCATAGCCTTTAACAACCAATCAGGCATGATACTAAATCTTACCTCAATCGTCCTCTTTCAATTTGTAAACCCATTTATTTTTTAGAGCCTACCTATTAGGTGGTAAAGAAACCAAATCCCAAGTTCAATTTGTTAATAATGAATTCATTTCTTCACTCATTGCCTCTTTCCATTTGTGAGAATCAGAGGCACTACAAGAAGCCTTGTAGTTTGGTGGCTCTTTGTTTTTTGAGGCCAATAATGATGACTCTACTTCTTCAACAAATAAGAGCTCATAATCAGAGAGCTAGAGCCTTCCTATTAGAGCCTGCCTATTAGGTGGTAAAGAAACCAAATCCCAAGTTTGATTTGTTAATAAGGAATTCATTTCTTCACTCATTGCCCCTTGCCATGTGTGAGAATTAGAGGCAATGCAGGAAGCCTTTTAGTTTGGTGGTTCTATGTATTTTGAGACCAATAATGATGGCTCTACTTCTTCAGTGAATAAGAGCTCATAATCAAAGAACTTGGATGTAAGCCTTCTATGTCTTGTAGATTTTCTCAATCCTTTATCATTTTCACCTTTCATATAAGTTTCTATATTGTTGTTTGTAGAGACATCTCCAATATTGCTAGAGAAAAAGGATTCATGAGTGCTACCCTTTGAATTGGGCATGAATGATTTAGTGTGTCCTCTACTATGGACCATAGAGATACCAATATTCTACAGGTGAAACAGGGGAACCAAATTTATTCTATCATCACTATGTGTAGGCAAAATATTCACATAAGCAGAGGAGTTAGAATGTTGGTTCTGAGTAGCAATATTGTCATCATTAAATGTACGCAACCCTTCCTTGCATGTGCAATTTGGAGTAATCTTTGCTTTTATACTCTCCATGTATATAGGATAACCTCCTACATTGATAGAGCAGACACATGTGCGTTGATCATAATCCCTATTGTTTTGTGTTTGACAACAACACCCAAAGTGGTCTATGTGGGCAGAATGGCCAACGTGGTGGGTAGTTTCAGTTTCATATAGCTCTACATCATGCTATTTACAGTGGTCAATACTTTGCAAATGTGATGTTTTCTTAGTCTACGTTGTTAGTGTTGGAGATTTGCCAACAGGCCAGTACTGACTATATGTTTGTCATTGATGACAACATATGGAAAGTAGCATGTGTGGAAGTCTTATGTAGTAAGCTTTTAGTATATGTAGCATGGACATGATATCAGCATGATATCACAGGTGCAGAGGTTAACTGTTAGTACAGACAGTTATATAGCAGTTGGTGTCAGCAGTGTTCCTGACAGAGTAACAAACAGTGTTCTGTGTATGGTTGTCTATACAGTTATCATGAAGCCTTGCATGCTTGGATATATGTTGAAGACATGTTAGTGATGTTTCAGTTATGGATGCATAGTCTGATGATGAACGCAAGTGAAATTATGCAGTTGCTATTCGCCAGTAGCAGTTTCCTGTGTTTGTTCAAAAGAGCCAATAAAGATTTTATTGGTTCTTTAGTTGCACCTATCTTTAGGGTATGCACCCTTGGAGTTAAGCTTGGATAACTGTTATTGATGTTCAGTAAAGAGTGCATAAGTTAATTCATCTTACAGAGAAAGTTCCAGTGGTTTTGGTAGAGCCAACAGTGTGTAGCGTGTGTGTACATTTATTTTATTAGATAGGTCCCAGAATGAGTTGTGTGCATAATAGAGCCGACAGAATGTTTTTAGAGTTTATTATGGTTTCTCCAATATGATTTCAAGGTGGTTCTAATAGGCTGACTTGATTATATCATTTGGAGGAAACATATTTATAGGCAGTCATTTGTGATTGCTGAAGTGTGGTTCATGGTTGATTAAGTAGAGCAGAGCTGAGTGTGCAAAGTGTTGAGCCACTAGAAGCAGGTCTATGTGACCTAGTAAAGTGCTTGTGCTATTCATTGGAACTGATCTAGATAGCAGGTTAAAGTGCAGTTCACCAAGATCTAGATATAGTGTGTATCTGTTATTCAGAAGGTTGTAGCCTTCGCCCATTTGAGGAGTGATCTCTCAGATAGTGTGTCCTCTCCCCTAATAGGAACAATTGTAAAAGACTCCTAACAGGGTCTAACCCTTGACCAGGGTCTACTATACTTAATATATTGTAAAGCTACTCCTAATAGTGTAAAGGATCTTCTAACAAGGATCATTATACACTAGTACAGAATATTAGTGGGTATCAAGTCCCACCAGGGTTTTTACCTATTTGGGTTTCCCCATAACCAAAATATTGGTGTTGTGTTCAAGTGTTCTTTCATTATGTTTATGCTTTATGTTTAAGTATACTTAATTGGATAAAGAATTGAATCTTGTAGATAACTGATTCAACCCCCCCCCTCTCTCAGTTATCTCTTGGGACTATTCCTAACAATTGGTATCGGAGCCAAGTGCCTCAGAGAGAAAGTTTAACAGCTTGAGGTTGATCAAATGGCATACTTTAGGAAAGAAAGTCCTAAGTTTGATGGAGAGAATTATCTTGATTGGAAGAACAAGATGGTAACTCATTTGTAGTGCATTTCTTTTGAAGTTTTTAATGTAACCATCAAAGCAGCCATGATTCCTACCTTAGAAGACCTTGCAAAAGATGATGCTACTAACATACAAAAGGAATTGTTTTATCATAATGCTATTGCTAAAGAAGCCCTTATCAGCACCCTATCGGATGGTGAATTTTCAGAAGTAAAAAAGGTAGATACAACCCACAAAATATTGAAGCACCTAGAAGACACATTTGAAGGAGGCAAACAAGCAAAGGATGGGCGTAGAAAGACATGGAAGAAAAGATACAATGCATTAGAGATGCTTCCTGAAGAAAACATCAAAGCTTACAATTAGAAGATTAATGAAGCAGTTGCTGGAATTAGGAACAATGGTGGAGAGATTTCAAAGCAGGACATTATGGATAAGTTGATGACTACTCTTACTCCAAAATATGAAAGAAAGATCAATGTCCTTGATGAGACCATGTAGCTTACATCAAATTTCAAGAGAGAGACCTTGATCAGAAAGATCTCAGCTTTTGAGATTTCAATATTGAAGACAGAACCAAAGAGTGAAATAGCTTTCAAAGCAACAGTTCATCGTAAGAAATCTGCAAACACTTCTGGTAATTTTGATGATGATGAAGATAAAACACTAGATGATTTTATTGCTATGATTGCCAAAATAGAAAAGAAAGGAAAAGGAAAATATGAAGGTCAATTACCATTTAAGTGCTTTTCATGTAATAAGATTGGTCACTTTGCATCTAAGTGTCCCACTAGAGCTAGAAAGTTCTAAAAGGATTACAAGCCTAAGTATTCTAAGGAATGCTACTATGTTGGAGATGGAGTTTTAGATGAAGAATCTGGTGAAGAAGAAATTGGATTCATTGCTATTGTAGACAAATTGAATAATAAGACAGTACATGTAGACAAGAAATAGAATCAAGAGCTAGCATTGATTTCACAAGCTGACATAAGGACAAACTGGATTATATATAGTGGTTGTTCACATCACATGATAGGTGATAAAGGCAGGTTTGTTCATTTTGACAAATACAATGGCAGTATGGTCAGATTTGGAGACAACACTCCTAAACCTATAGTTAGTAGAGGAGCCATCACTTTGGATGGAAAGAATAGTACTGATGATGTTCTTTATGTTGATGGTTTGAAACATAACCTTCTCAGTGTTGGACAGTTACTTAGAAAAGGATATCAGTTGGAATTCAAAGATGACAAATGCATCATTAACAACAAAGATGGTGTTATGATTGCATTAGGCTCAAAGACAAGAGGTAATGTTTTTCAACTCGATTCAGAAGCAAGTTTTTTTGTTGCTAAAGTTGATGACAGTTGGTTATGGCATAAAAGACTATGTCATATCAATTTTGATAACATAGTAAAGATAAGCAATGTAAAGGTAGTAAGAGATCTATCCAGCATAGAAAATCCAGTTGATACTATATGCAGGGAATGTGTGATGGGGAAGCATGTGAGAAATCCATTCAGGAGAAAGCAGAATTCAGTAGAGAACAAGTTGGATCTGATTCATACAGACCTATGTGGTCCAACTCAAAGAAGATCATACTATGGTGAAAGGTATTTCATTTTGTTTGTTGATGATTATGCTAGGATGATGTGGGTTGTGTTCTTAAAAGATAAGTTAGAAGCTTTTGAGAAGTTCAAAATATTCAAAGCTAAGGTTGAGAATGAATCTGGACTAAAGATAAAATGTTTGAGGTCGGATAGAGGAGGAGAATTCAACTCTAACAGATTCTATGAATACTATGAAGAACATGGCATAAAGAGACAGTTAAGTGGACCTAGAACCCCTCAATAGAATGGAATTGCAGAAAGAAGGAATAGGATCATCCTTGATACAACGCGCACCGTTATGATAGAAGGAAAAGTTGCACACACCTATTGGAGAGATGCAGTTAATACAACAGTTTATACCATCAATAGAATCCAATTAAGGCTTGGCGCTGACAAAACACCTTATGAGCTATGGTTTGGTAATGTTCCCACAGTAAAATACTTAAGAATCTTTGGAAGCAAGTGCTACATCAAGAGGGATGAAGCAGTAGGCAAGTTTGATGCAAGAAGTGATGAAGGTATTTTCTTGGTTACTCTACTAAAAGTAAAGCTTATAGATGTTTCAATTTAATATTGAAAAAGATCATTGAAAGTGCTCATGTAAAGATTGATGAAAAGTTTATGATTCAAGAAAGATATCATGATTACTCACCCATGATTGAAGAAGAACCTAGACCCTCTTCTAGTGACACAGTTATTAAAGAAATGTTCGATAGTATTGATGTGTTATTCAATGACCGTGAGACAAGTGAAGAAAATACTCGTAAGGATGATGAATCAGCATCACCTAAAGTTCCAAAGTTTACATCAAGAAATCATTCCAAAGTAGACATCATTGGAGATTAGAGTGGAAAAGTCTTAACAAGATCACAAGAAAAGAACTCAGCTAGCAATGAAGCGGTATGTTTACTATCTCAGTTTGAACCTTTAAGTGTTGAAGATGCTTGTAATGATTTAGATTGGCATGATGCTATGAAAGAAGAACTTGATCAGATTATTAAGAATGACACTTGGCAACTGGTCCCAAGACCTAGTGATAAGAATGTGATTGGAACAAAGTGGATATTTAGAAACAAGATGAATGAAGATGGTACAATAGTAAGAAATAAAGAAAGATTACTATGTAAGGGTTATGCACAAAGAGAAGGAATTGATTATTCAGACACATTTTCACCTTTGAGTAGATTAGAAGCTATTAAGTTGTTTCTAGCCTATGCTACAGTTAAAAACTTCAAATTTTATCAGATGGATGTCAAGTCAGGATTCCTGAATGGAGATTTGAAAGAAGAAGTATACATTGAGCAGCCAGAAGGATTCACCTTATCAGACAGACCTGATATGGTATGCAGATTGAAGAAAGCTCTCTATGGACTTAAGAAAGCCCCTAGAGCATGGTATGAGAGACTAGATGGATACTTAACAAAGATTGGATTCAAGAAAGGAGCAACAGATTGTAATCTATTCATTAGAGAGACATCTGAAGGTTTACTACTTGTAGCTATATTTGTTGATGACATTATCTTTGGAGGTAATGACAAAATCAGTGCTGAATTTGCCAAAGAAATTCAGAATGAGTTTGAGAAGAGTATGATTGGTCCTATCAAATACTTTTGGGACTAAATGTGCAACAGACAAAAAAAGGAATTTTCATAAATCAATCAAAGTATGTAAAAGAGATATTGAAGAAATTCAAAATGGATGATTGCAAGCCAGTAGGAACTCCTATGATCACTGGATGCAAGATTACAAAATAAGATGACTCACCAGTAATAGACATATCATTGTATAAGTCTATGATTGGTAAACTCATATACCTTACTCAGACTAGACCTGATATTTCCAATGCAGTTGGCATAGTTGGAAGATTTGCAGCAGAGCCTAAACAAATTCACCTCATGGCAGTAAAGAGAATATTTAGATACTTGCAAGGCACTATAGATTATGGTCTACGGTATCCTAATTTAGAAAATGTTGAGCTTCATGTGTACACTGACGTAGATTGGGTAGGATGTGTTGATGACAGAAAGAGTACTTCTGGTGGAGTAGTGTTTCTTAGTGATAGACTTGTCACTTGGACAAGCAAGAAACAAAATTGTATTTCTCAGTCAACAACAGAAGAGGAGTATGTTGCAACAGCCTTGAATTGTTCTACAATTGTTTGGATCAAGCAGATGATAAAATATTTTTGAATTCAGATTGATTATCCTATTGTTATTCACTGTGATAACACTAGCACTATCAATATGTCAAAAAACACTGTGATGCATGCAAAGACAAAGCACATTGAGATCAAGTATCACTTCCTAAGAGAGAAAGTGGCAGAGAAAGAAGTCAAGTTAGACTATGTGAGTACTAAAGATTAGTTGGCAGATATATTCACAAAGCCCTTGCCTAAGGATACTTTTGAGTATCTCAAGGAGAAGTTGGGAGTCATTCCCTTCCCTGATTCCACTTAGAAAAATAAGGAAAGGCATCAGTCCTCAAGGGCTGGTGGAAGGTTGACTACTCTACTTTAGGAGTAGTACCGGTGCTTAAAATGAATGGCACCCTTTTCCATTGATGTCAAAGGGGGAGTATATGTATAGAAGCATGAAAAAAAAAGTAAAAAGAGGAGTAATATACTAAGGGGGAGCAACATTCAGTTATGACAACAATACAATTGAGGAAATGGAGAATATTAGAAAATATTGCAGCAGATGGAAGATTCATCTTTGGGGGAGTTTTGAAGAGGAAATGCAAAATGTTATAAAAGAAATGTTCATTTGGGTTGGTGGTGGTTTTTCATTCCACATGTTGCCATCAATGCCAAAGGGGGAGATTGTTGGAGATTTTCCTGTAGGATAGTACTGACTGTATGTTTGTCATTGATGACAACATATGGAAAGTAGCATGCATGGAAGTCTTATGCAGTAATCTTTTAGTATATGTAGCATGGACATGATATCAGCATGATATCATGGGCGTAGAGGTTAAATGTTAGTACAAACAGTTATATAGCAGTTGGTGTCAGTAGTGTTCCTGACAGAGTAACAGATAGTGTTCTGTGTATGGTTGTGTGTACAATTATGAAGACATGTTAGTGATATTTCAGTTATGGATAAATAGTTTGATGATGAACGCAAGTGAAATTATGCAGTCTCTATTCGCCAGTAGCAGTTTCCTGTGTTTGTTCAGAAGAGCCAAAAAAGATTTTATTGGTTCTTTAGTTGCCCTATCTTTAGGGTATGCACCCTTGGAGTTAAGCTTGGAGAAGTGCTATTGATGTTTGGTTAAGAGTGCATAAGTTAATTCATCTTACAGAGAAAGTTCTAGTTGTTTTGGTAGAGCCGACAGTGTTTAGCATGCGTCTACATTTATTTTATTAGATAGGTTCTAGAATGAGTTGCATGCATAATAGAGCCAACAGAATGTTGTTGGAGTTTATTATGGTTTCTCTAATATGATTTCAAGGTGGTTCTAACAGGCTAACTTGATTATATCTTTTGGAGGAAAGATATTTATAGGCAGTCATTTTTGATTGCTGAAGTGTGGTTCATGGTTGATTAAGCAGAGTAGAGAAAAGTGTGTGAAGTATTGAGCCATCAGAAGAAGGTCTATGTGACAAAGTAAAGTACTTGTGCTATTCATTTGAACTGATCCAGATAGCAGGTCAACGCGTAGTTCACCAAGATCGAGATATAGTGTGTATCTGTTATTCAAAAGGTTGTAGTCTTCGCCCATTTGAGAAGTGAGCTCTCGGACAGTGCATCCTCTCCCCTAATAGGGACAATTGTAAAAGACTCCTAATAGGGTCTGACCCTTGACCAGGTCTACTATACTTAATATATTGTAAAGCTAGTCCTAACAGGGTAAGGATCTTCTAACAAGGATCATTATACACTAGTACAAAATATTAGTGGGTATCAAGTCCCACCGGGGTTTTTTACCTATTTGGGTTTCCCCATAACCAAAATATTGGTGTTGTTTTCAAGTGTTCTTCCATTATGTTTATGCTTTATGTTTAAGTATACTTTAATTGGATAAATAATTTAATCTTGTAGATAACTAATTCACCCCCCCCCCCCTCAGTTATCTCTTGGACTATTCCTAACAGTTAGACCTTTGAAACAATCTCCCAAACCTTGCAGTGGCATGTCCTTAGGTTTGGAGCTATGTGAGTAGAGAAAGGGGAGTCTTGGGAATTAGTGCACTCATTATTTTCTACATGTCATGGTGTTGTAGGATAAGTGAGGAGTGGAGGATTTCTAGAGGCTCACACAACATTATGTGCATTAATCGCAATATATTGAGGATTTTCTATGGCATAATTATCTGAAAATATTTAGTCCTCTATGGTGGAATCCCAAGTATGAGGGACATAGTTTACCTCACGACCAGGTGTGATATTAAAAATGGTCCTATGTTCTTCCTTACTATTATCAAAATTTGGTTCATTGATTTTAGCTTCTATTATTGTTTGTGAACAGACATGGATATGACGAAGATTTTTTGTAAACATCTACGTGCAGAATGATCTTCAAGGCTTCAAAAAGGAACATAATCCAGTACATGTAATTTTCCTTGACTTTGGAAGGCTGGACAAACTTTCTCATCGAAGATTACATCCCAACTTTGAATTACTTTCTTTGACACTAGATCCCATATTCTAAACCCATATTTGTCCTCACCATAACTAATGAATATGCCCTTTTGTGATTTAAAATCCAACTTTGTCCATTTTTTCTTTTGGTATGTGAACATACGCCTCACAACTGAAAATCTGAATATGAGTATAGAAAATCCTCTTACCTTTCCATTCTTCTTCCTAAATATCAAAATCTAGCCTTAATTGAGGGATTCTAGTTGATGAGATAAACTATTGTATTGCAGGCAAGCCTTAGCCTAAAATTCTTTTCCCAAACTTGGGCTTTCTCAAGTATAGTTATGTTTAGCCTTTCAACTACTCCATTCTCTTGAGGAGTAAAAGGAACAAATTTAATCTTACGGATACCACTATCTGGACAAAAGGAATCAAATTTCAAGGAGCAAAAATCTCCTCCATTGTCAGTTTTTAAGCACTTAATCTTATACCCAAATCTATTTTTCTACAAGCGCCTTAAATAATTTGAACTTAGAGAAAACATCTAATTTATTAAAAAGCATATAAATCCATATTTTCCTTCTGCAATCATCTATAAAAGTAAAAAAATAATTATTAGCTTGAATGGAGGCTACCTCTGTTGGTCCAAAGACATCCGAATGAATCAGCTCCAAAGGTGTGCCTTTTTGTCATTATCGGTCTTCAAGAAGCTAACTCACTTCTCTTTGCCAAAAAGTCAATGCTCACAAAACTCTAAATCAACATATTTCAGACCTGGTAGTTGTTCTCTTTTGAGCATGACTTCAAGATCCTTCTTTCCTCGTGTGACCGAGCCTTTGATGCCAAAGCTTTGAGGTATTTTCTATGAGTGTCATTAGAGCTCCCACTTCATTTTTTTCTAGAATATATAGGCTCCCAATTATATCTTCTTTTTCCCACTATCATTGATCCCTTGGTTATTTTCTAAGTATCTAGATTGAATAAGGTATAGAAGCCTTGAGTATGCAATTGAGAAAGAGAAATCATATTTTTCTTCAATTTAGGAACATGGCATACATCCTTAAGGAACCATCTACGGCCTCCTTTTGGTGATAATAAGATATCACCTTTCCCAATAATTCACAAGATTTGTCATATCCCAAGAAGATTGCTTCCAAATTGACCTTCTTGGCAATTTAAAAAGGCCTCCATGCAAGAAGAGGCATGAAAGGAGACATCAAAATCAAGTACCCATGAATTTGAAGTAGAGTCACTTGTTGTCAATATAAGGATTCTGACATCATTGTTATGAAACAATGTTCGCTTCGCTATCCCACAATCTTTCTTGTGCCTTTTTGTAGATTCTACAATCCTTCTTAACATCATCGATTTTGCCACAAAACCAGCAATCACCATTCCTCCTTCTTGATTTTGATCTCCTTTCTGATTTAGGTCTTTCATGGTTATTATTTTTGCCTCTATATAGGCTCCTCCCTCTATTTTCGGTGGTTACCACCGTTAAGGCTTCACCCGATCAGGATTCTTGATTTCTTCTCCTCATGTCTTCACTAAGTAGAGTAGCTACCACTTCATCATAAACCAACTTATTCTTGTCAGAAACCGAAGTGCTTACCGATGTCAAAACACCATCCCAATTATTTAGTAGAGAACACAATAAGATAACAACCTTTCTGTCATGATCTTGAGGCATGCCAACTGATTGTGCTTGGCCTAGAAGTGTGTTCAATTCATTGATGTGAGCCAACATAGCAGTTCCTTCCTTCATCTTTAGCTTATAAAGCTTCTTCATAATGAAAATTTTGTTTGTAGCTAAAGCCATTTCATACATAGCTTTCAGCTTGTCCCAAACATCTTTTGCGATGGCTTCATTCAAGGCATTAAAAAGGACATTCTGGGACAGTGAAAAAAGTATTGTTGCCTTTTCCTTTTCATCAAGAATCTCCCAATCTTCGTCTTTCATTGTTGAAGGTTTCTTTGACTTTCCCCCAAGTGCAAGTGCTAAATCTTGCTTAACCAGTGATGCATGCATCTGTACTTCCACAAACCGTAGTTTTGTCTTGAAAATTTTTGTACCTTCAAATCTTCCATGATTTCAGAATTTTAACCACCGAAATCACAAGCAATCTGCCAGGCTCTGATACCAATTGTTAAGTAAAAGAACAGAAATAAAGATGTGAACAGCAGAAAGAAAAGTGAACACAAAGAACACAAAGGTTTTATCGTGGTTTAGCAAACTTGCTTACGTCTACACTGAACAGAGGATTGGATTGAATTAACAAAAGATCGGATTACAAAGATACAGCAGTAGTATATAATGCCACCAATTCTAAAATATGAATAGTCACATAATCCCAAAATACATAATTGGAGGGACAATAAGGAATCCGTTGGGCTTCACTTCAACAAATAACTTGTTGATATTATGTCTTCAAGTCGTGCAGTTGCATGTTCTATTTTTAATTGATTGGTCTCCCTACCTGGTTATTGACATGATTAATACAACTCACCATCGCTGGGCCTTGCAGTAGACACAGCGAATCCCTGGCAGAAGCTGTCTATTAAATAGCTCAAAATGCACAAAATGTAAACATTTCTTGTACCACCTTGCCAGCTTGTCTGCTATGGTTCTCCATGCTTTCCGTGTGCTACATCTTATAAACTGATTGATGCAGATCCATGGTTTCAACCCCCAAAAACAATGCAGCTAAGTAGCCATGTGTCCTAACAGTTTAATGTTATAAATATTTGATTTTTAAAAAAATATTTGTTATGAAATCTCCCTAGATTTCCTAGATCAAATGCCAGGTTTTGTATGTCCTTTCATTGAAATTTGTCTCGTCATAAACGATCTATGAGCTGTTCATTAAATTAATTATATATACCGGGATTAAATATAATATTTTATTTTAATGGAATTTCGTTAAATTTTCAGATTAAGTGAAACGTATTGAATGTTCTTTCATTGAAAAAATGTCTCCTCTTGAAATATGTAAAATATGTATGAGTATGTGTTTAAATGAATTATACAGCTCTTTCAATTTTTATTCATGAGGCTGCAGGTCAAATACTTTTGTTTTGCTTATTGGAAGAGATTTCTCAAATTATACTGAAATGATTTTATGATTTTTTAATGGTTTGTATTAATTTTAAAATAAAAATTATAAATAATGATATAACAAAATATTATTATAATAAATCTGATCTCGCTTCTAAGAGTTAAACTAAAAAGACAAAACTATATCATATTAATGAAATTAGAGATAAAGATAGATTACAGAAGTTTGAAGATGTATCAAATCAAAACATCTAAAGTAAACTAAGATTTAGTATATATAAGTTAAAAAGAGGCATTAAATCAAAACATCTAATGGAACAAACCTCATGAAATCTTTAAATAGCTCAGCAAGACAAAATCAATCCAAACCCCTACTGTGTACATTATAAATTGAGTACAAATTTGTGACAAAATCAAGATTACAATTGAGAAGCCTAAAAAAACCCAAGAATGGAAACTAAAGTTCTTAAACTTCAAATGCTTACTTTGTGGAGACAACATCCTTCAATTGTTTTTTGAAATAGCATTTTGAAAACAATAGTATAGCATTATGCTGTAGTGTCACCTTCAAGCTATTCACCAATTCATTCATCAGCCATTTAGGGATTTTTGCTACTTCTTGGAAACACCTCTTTCTCAGGAACAAAACAAAATTGATCACTACTTTGACAAAAAAAATCCAAAACAATAAGAAAGAAGTGAAATTCAATGATAAAAAAGCACCTGAAAAGACCAAGTGGCATCAGAAACACTCAATTTTGCAGCCGTGTTCAGCCCATTGAAGATTTCATTCGGACTAAACTGTCCGGTCGGTGAGTAAATAGCTGGTTGATACTGTGTCTTCCAGTCGTGCAGTTGCATGTTGTATTTTTATTACTCGGTCTCCCTGCCTGCCAGTTAAAAATGATCCATACAACTCACCGCCACTGAACGTTGCAGTAGACACAGAGAATCCCGGGTAGAAGCGCCAAATATATCTTTCTCCCATGACTTGTTCTCGTCTGCCTTCCAAATGCTCCATAGCTTCTAGTGTAATAGAGATGTATCCCATTGTTTCCCCCCGTAACAACAAAGCCATGTGGTTGTCCAGTTTATGTTACCAAGACTGAAGTTAATTAATACTTTTTTATGGATTCTCTTCAGTTCTGCAGAAGAAAATCCAGTTTCTGTCTTTTCTTTCAGTGTCAAAACGTGTGCTCAAAAATATGCATGAGCTATCTTTAAACTTAATTACACAGGCAGTAAAATTTCTCTTCTAAATCGTGCTGTAGGACAAGTGCATTTATTTTGCTTATTCAAGGAAATTCTTGAAATTATTATGAATATTTGAAATCTTATAAATTGGTTGATACAGATCCATGGTTTCAACCCCTAAAAACAATGCAACTAATATAAAGAGTTTAACGTTTCAAATATTAATTTTAATAAAATATTTGTAATGAAATCTTCCAAGATTTGCAGATCAACTGCAAGGATTTGTATGTATTTCCATTGAAAATTTATCTCCTCTTAAAAGATGTATTAGATGTTTATTAAATTTATTATATAGACAGGGATCGATATATTTCTTTTACTTATTCAGAGTGATTAAATTAACACATTTTTTAATTTGTATATTAAATAAAAAAAATTGAATGTTCTTTCATTGAAAAATTGACTCCCCCTCAAATATGTATGGGCAGTTGTTTAAATGAATTATTAAGCCGATAGGCTTTCTCCCGGGGAGATGCCTATCCGCTTTTTAAAACTTCTCGGCAGTCTTACGCCGCGAAACATACCGGGAAATCTGCAAAAGCGGGAAGTTGTTTTCTTACGCCGGCACTGAGATGATGATTTTAACTGATGTTAGAAAGAGGAAACTGTAAGATTTGGTAATCATGTTCATCAGTTTTTAAGTGCTCTTTGCCGGAAGTAGTCGCGCTGTCCTCACTTGTTGTGCATCCTTCCTGTGGCCATGTTCGGAAATCGTATTAAGTTTCTGTTCTATGCTTCTCCATTCTTTTACCACATTCTCTTCTCATATTTTTCCCGCAATATGGTTTACTGATGGTGTTCTTAAATTAGCATTTTAATATTATATTAGTACGAATTGGCTCGTAACTCTTCTCGACCATATTTATATTTCAATTTTGTTTTAAAATTAGTAATTGTAACTTGGTATGCAATTTGTATGCCGAATATATGTGAAGTTCTTTTTTCTTTGACTTATGTGTTTGAAATATGGTTAATTTTATTTTTTATTTATTAGGTTTTAATTTGTTATGGTGTTTGTTTGTATTTGTTTGTTGATTTGTATGTTTTGGTATTTTTTTGGTTGTAGCTATATATCTTTAATTGTTTGTTTAGTTTACTGTTTATCTATCATTTTTTGTATCATCACATTTTAGTACTTCATGATAATGTAAACCATAACAATCATAAATGTAGACCCTAAATAAAATTTAATCAAAACCCTAACAATGAATTCTAATCGGAATCATTTAAACAAGTGCCACGTAGTGACTAGTACTTGCCTTTAGTTATTAATTAGTTGTACTTTTAATTATATTAACATATAATTTAAAAAATTTAAACTAAATAATTCTTTAAATTTATTTAATATATTATTAGGTTAGATTATATATTTAGTTTATAGTTATGGTAAAGTTCAATTAAAAATATAATTAATTCAAATTTTAATTTATATGTAAACTAATTTTTTAACCTTGTCATTTTAATATTTCTATCTAATTCAAATTTTAATAAATTTACTAAAATTATAAATATATTTTAATTAATTATAAAATATATAATTTAGATGATAGCCATCCAAAATAGAAATAACATATATTGATTTGCATTGATAAATTACCATCAAAGAATATATATTTACTTTAGTTTAAAATATAAAGATCATAAATGAATGAATTCATAAATATAATATTATTATTATATTTTAAATAATGAAGAGGTAATATAATTGACTTAATTTTATATATTTGATATAAAAATAAAAAATAATAATATATAATTTGACAGTAACTATTATTTTAATAATAAAAAATTATAATAAGAAAATTAATATAATTATAATATAAATAGATGTCTATGTTTACTATTTAAAAAAATTAATTTTTAAATATATATGAACTATTTTTAATATTTATATCATAACAATTATGGCCCCAAAAAAATTACATATTTCCAACATGAGCAATCTTCTAGAGAATTGTTCATATTCTACAATCATTCCTAAAAATCTGTATATAACACCTCAAATCTATTAACCAATTGTAATGAAGAATTTTTTTTTTTAGAAATTAAAAACTTAAATAACATGCATGTAAACTTTCAAATAATAAAATTAATTTGAAAAATACAAAACAACTTAATTATCATTGGTTCATATGATTGTTTTTAATAATTAGTTAACTAGTAGAATCCAAAAACATTACAATAGTACTATAGGACAAGTACTAATAAAATAACAACTCATTGAATATCATCTACATTAATATTTAAATAAATTTGTATTATAATAAATATATTAATAAAATATAATTAATTATAAATTTCAAACATTTTCGTCATCAATTCTTCTATATCACATCTTATATCTAAGCATAAAAAAAATATTATCTAAAACAAAATATTCTAAATAAAGATAATGTTTTAATGTTAATGATATAAATAATAAAAAATTTAATTTATATTAATTAATATATTAATATAATTTATAATGTATATGAAGAGTATGGTGGTAAAAGCTATTATAGATAATAATAATAAAATTATTTGAGTTCTTTCTAATATTTATATAATAGATTATTTATATGATTATTTATATTAAATTAAATTAATACTATATTAAAAATTATTAATATTAAATTATACTATTATAATATCTTATTACATTAATATTATTATTTTAATTATATGATGATAATTTAATTTAATCGTGAGATCAAGTGTGAGTTGTCAGTTCTTTCTTTTTTTCTTTAATTTAATCAATCTTATATACGAGTAATTGTAATTATTAATATTGTTATTTCATATTCATATATATTTATTAGAAACAAATAACTAGTTATCTATATCTTTTTAAAAGTTAAATATTACTATTATTAATTTTTTTTAAAATATAGATTAAAAATAATTATTTATTTATATCTTATATATAATTCATTATTTATAAATTATATTTATTATATATTATAAGATAATAATTATGAAAATCTTTTAACAAACTTCAATATTTAAAAATTTCAATATATAATTAATTATTTCTACATTATATATATTATTTATATATGGTATAACTATATATAATATAATACATAAAATTAAATATATTTAAATACATAATTTTAATAGTTTAAATTATAAATATATAGTATTTGCCTTCTAAAAATATAATTTTAAATTATATATCATTTACAAAAGTTTCTTTCAGAGTAAGAAATGATGTACGGTTGGTTAAAATATTTAATCATGGAGTTTATAATGATAAAATGAGTGTTAGGTACTCAATGAATTTTATGTTGATTGGTAAACTCCCTTTCTTTGGTTTGCGTACGATCTCCTTCTTTTTACTTTATTCACCGGTTTGGCAAGTGTGTATTTTTTTTTTGTGTCCCATTTGGTGCAGGAAATGCATGCATGAAAATGTGTTGGCGAGGTAAAATAAGGACAAAACCAACCCTTGGGATGAAATCTGTCCTTGCGAGGTTCAAAATCAACCCGACGGCAGCAAAGACAAGGGCCACAATGTAGTACGCAAACACATGACAACAAAATACTAGAGAAAAGTGACAATGAGGCACTTACAAAGCATAGGGACGACACTCATAACCCTAGTGTAGGACAATTGCTTGCATGTGTAAATACTTGCCTCTGTACACCACCGTCGTCGTGGACAACAGTGAGAAGACGAAGACGAAAGAAAGGTAGGTGGCTTTGAACATTAACACTTTACCCATTTCCACAATGATTTTGAGCGGGGTTTCTTTGTCCACAAATGTGCCATTCTCCAAAAGAAATGATAATTTGGTCGTGATGCTTTCGATGAGGGGCTCTGAAATTGACCAGAGGCCGAAGGCTGCAAAATGAAGAGGCAGTAGGAGAGAAAGCGTGATGGCGCCAAGTAATTTGGGCGCAGAGCGTAGGATTTTGAAGGCCTCTGCCCCCACTCCTACAATACCCAGGAACTGCAATTCTCCCAATTCTCTCTCCATAATTTAGGGTTTCTGTACTATTTCTTCTTGTGTTGTAAATCTCAGGAAAGGGTAGAGATAAAATGCGTGGATGAGATATTATATTTTGTAAAGCCGGCCCTACAGTCAATAGCAGGCTAGGTGTTCTTCATTTTAATTCTTTGTTATTTTCCATCCCCAAATCTAATGATCTGGCTTAAATCAAACGTAGTAAGCTTGACTTTCGTACTATTTACTATTTACAATTTGTCTGCTCACTAGTTTCAAAAAAAAATTACAATTTAAAGATTTTTTTTCAAGTCTTGTAATCAACTCTACACACCCTCTTCATTTTCTTCACTGTTAATTTCGCTTAGCTTTCTGTACACAGGCACGACATACGATCTGACTATGACAGGATGCGTGTGGAGGAGCATGGCATCGTGTACAGCCAGCGTGATAAAAAAAGCAACGCCGTGTGAGCACGACCGTATAGCCAGCGGGAAGGATTCAGCAAACGCATCTGTCGTTCGCACTAAACTCATTTAATTTTAAGCAGACGCAGCTGTCGTTCGCACTAAACCCATTTAATTTTGAATTGCAGGTGTGAAAGTGGGGATAAATCATGCTTTTTCAAAATGCAATGCAGTCGCGTTCACACCTTTGGAGTTTTACAAAATCATGTTTTTTAAGCGTTGCGGACGATTCAGATGAATTCAATCATCTTGCATGCGTACGGCATGATAGACGGATGTTGATCGGGTTAGCCCAACCGGATGTGTTTCATATAAGAAACACCTTGACGTAATTAAACAGAAAAAATAATTAAAAATCCATTCGTTGAATATAAATATTTGTTAATGATAATTTTGATAAAGATATTATTCTATTATATTTCAGTTTTAAATTAAATATAAAATTGATTGGGTAAATTGAAATTCAAAAATTACTAAAATCTAGAAAATGTTTGAATTAGACAGGGAGGCAAGAGAGGACCGGAGGACAATAGAGAAAATGAAGGTCTTTTGTAAGTCTTTTGAATGGTTGTAGTGATATTGTTATGAAAGCAATCCAAAGGATTTGCTTTGTATTGGATGTCCCAGTTACGCAGCAATAGCAGCAAAATAAAGAAAATAATTAAAGGAAAGTGTACAAAAGGAAGGTATGCTATTGGTTGTTAAGATGCTATACACTCAGAAACAGATGGAGGCAACAGTAGCTTCATCCAAGTCATGCTGAAATGGCTTCTACATCTACACTTTATGGTTTAAAATTGACTAATTTGAATTTTTCCATAAAAATTCATTGTAATGCTCAGAGAATGTTTGACAACGGTTAATTTGTTGGAGCAGCACGACAAGCTCTGCATTATTTGCAACCTTCTCCTCCAACGCTTGCACTTCTCAAAGAAGGATCCATTTAAATTTCTAGATGAGTAATGATTAAATTTATAATTTTATTCTTTTTATAGGATTGGCGCCTTGTGAATAAAGGTTAGATCAATGACATTTTAGTGATCATTATAGATCAATGAAATTTTACTTACTGTTATTAAACTTAAAAAATGTGATAGCATTTGAATGTTGTTGAGTTTTATTTAATTTTTTATATTGGATATTTAGTATAAATCATAGTTAAGAAATGCTCAAAAAACGATTGCCAGCTTAAACGCTTCATCTACTATTCAATTACAATTTTTCTAAAAAGATCATAAAAATAGTATATAATTACTATTAATAAATTCTAATTATTTAGAGCCAATAATTTTTTCATTTAAATACATGTTAATATGTTCGGTAAGTGGACATTCAAAGTACAAAGTTACTATAGTGAATTAAGTAGGTACAAAAGAATTATATGTAGAATTTCATTTTGAGGATAGATTAAATTTATTATTGATTGTGATGTTATTAAATATAAATCTTTAATTCATTTTCTCAGGTTGTAAATCTAATATGTTAATTACACAGTATTAATTGTTCAGATCTATGCTTAAATCTATGTTCTGTTAATTTTTCTTTAGTTTTCAATTAGGATTGCAAAATTAGATTATTATATTCATCACAAGGAAATTTGGAGTAATGATTAGATTTACCAATGTCAAATTTAATTCAAAATTCAAAATTATAAAATTAGATTACTATACTCATCACATAAAAACTTGGAGCAACGATTAGATTTACCAATGTTAGATTTAATTTAAAATTTGTTGTCTAATTCTTAAATATTAATGGCTCTATTAATGCTCTATGTTATGTTCAGTTAAATTTACTTTTAGAACTTGGATATGTATACTTTTATAAGGACCACTTAGTATTTCTTTTGCGATTATGGTCAAGTAACATGTTTAAAATCGATGATTAGCTTAAATATAGATAAATTAACTTATTTTGGTTCTTTTATTATTCAATTTAATAATTAATTAATTAATTTTTTTTCATTATCTAATTTTAAATACTTAGTTCTATGTTTTTTATTCATTCATATAACTTAGATTCCTTTATATTTTAATTTAAATATGTTATTTACTTTAGACAATAAGTAAAAATAATTAATGTTGTTTTTATATATACTTGTCACTTTCTTGTATTTAAAAAAAAATTAAGTTGATACTATTTTTATCAATTTAATCAATTTTTTTAAAAAAGATTTCTTAAAAGATAAATAATTAGTTTTATTTAGGTAAGTTTTTGAATGTTACCATTAAGAAATTAATTTTATTTTTACGGTAGTTACATTTGGTAATTAAACAAATTGTAATGCACTTGTATTTTCTTCCTTAAGAAAATGTGTTACAATATTAAAGAAGTTGTTCATAATATTAGGAATTTATCCATCGAGTTTGATGAATCACACTTTCCATCATATTGAAGATGTGTAACTACTCTAATTCTTTACTTTTAATTATCTTATTCGGGGAAACATTGATCTTGATACACCAAGGATACCAGAGGTTGGGAATGAATAGGTGATGTCCCTAGGGGGTACTTGATCCTTTAATTATTTCCTCTATTTGTCATATTGAAATGATTCTTGAGTACTTTGATGTGGAACCTTTTGGATTGCTATGGAATGGATTTATTTCTAGGATTGACATTGAATAAACTAATGGGAAAGTTCTTGATTTTTGATTGATTTCCTATTGGAATGTGATAGGGAACTTAGTTTAAATATTTTTTTTCCAATAGTGGCTATTATGGAGGAGGAGGTGGAGGAGAAGAGGGAGATATCTAGATTAAAATATTTAGATGGTCTCTGTATTCAACCCGCTTTTACCTTCGGCATGTACTCCAAAATGAAAAATAATTGATAAAAAATAGAGGAATCTCACCTAATCAATTAAAGATCAAAACAAAACGTCATTATTAGAAAATCTTAACAAGTGTGATAGGCATAAAGAAAGGGTAAGTTCCCTCCTCATCCTCCACTAACAACAAACCCAATTACAAAGGATAAGCAGGCATAGTTGGAGCTGCATAGATAGTGGCCTACAACACTCATTTTGTTAAAGCTTTTCTGGGTCAATTGCATTGATTTTATCCGACAATAAGAGATAAATATGTCAGATTTATGGGAAACTAATTATGGTCCTATAATATTGGCTTATACTAATTATTCTGTGGTATATGGTCAATTTTCATTATCTAAAAAATTTTATAATACATTCAATTTTTTGCCTTGTCTCTTCTTGTCATTCACCTAATATGCATGATATTTTTTAAATTATTTAGTTATATAATATGTTCAATCTTCATATATCCACATACATTTATATTTTAAGGCAATGGTATATGCTTGGTGTTTGATGTATTTTAGATATTTTATGTCTAAGCTTACTCTTCAGATTTGGCTTTATATTTGTTATTGATTCAGTTTAGTATGTATTTATTATGTATTTATGTTCTTTTATTTTGTTATTGATTTGGTTTTGTATATATTTACTTGGTGTATGAAGGTCAATGTTCCGCCCCAATAAGATAATTATTCATTGAATGTAATTGTCTAACGACGTTCTCGAGTGATTCTAGTTGCTGACTAAAGCTCATGTAGGATAATTTTTATTGATACTATATTGTGCTTTGGTCGTATCTATTATAGGTTATAGTTGCACGTTTTGTCTAGCTTAGTGAAGGAATTTATCCCACTACTATATTATCCGTGGAAATGATTTATGGACAAAATTATTAGTCATGTATTTTGTCAAGCCACGTGTTACATTTGGAGGCAAGACTTGTTAATGGAGCTCTTGGTGAGATTATTAACATCGTTTATGGACAAGGTTGTAAGACACAAAATGTCCCCATGTATGTTGAGGTACGTTTTGATAATTATAATGGCTCTCCATGGAAACAAGAAGATCCAAAAAGTGCACCGATAGTACCTATCACTTTGGGTAGTCAAAGATAGCTCCCACTCACTATTGCATGGACTATTACTATACATAAGTCTTAATGGCTCATGTTAGAGAAGACAATGATTGATATTGGCACAATTGAGAGACAAGGACTGACATTTACAACTATATCTAAAGTGAAACCATTAGATGGTCTTGGTATTTAACCTTCGTTTACTTCCAACAAATACTAAAAAATGCAAAATATCATGTATACAATAATATAGAAAATAGAGGAATCTCACATAAATGAAATGACACTTCAAACAAAATGTAATTACTTTTCCCATAAAAAATAATAAAAATAAAATTATTCTACCAAATGTTCTACTGTATTAAAAAAATATTATAACCAAACTTTTGATATCCACAATACAACGACATCATTAAATGTATACAAAACTATCGGCATGTAACCCTTGCACCCCTGAAACGTGCAAGTGCTAGTATAGATATTTCAATCTTTAATCATTAGTCACAAGCACACGCCCGCACACACATTATTCTAAGAAATTTTTCAAACTATTCTAAAATGATTTTATAAGACTTTAAGGGTTCATGTGAAGTTGTTTATGTTATATATTTTAATATATTTTTATAATAAATCTGGTTTAGCTTTTAAGAGTTAAACTGAAAAAGGAGGGAACCTATCTAACATGTATGAAACTAGATATAGGTCTAGAATACATAGGTTTGAAGAGGTATTAAATTAAAAATCCTTAAAATAAATCAAGGTCAAGTACATATAGATTAAAAGTGGTATCAAATCAAAACAAACAATAAAATATATTCTATGAAGTCTTAAAATAACTCAAGGATCCAAAACCAATCAAAACCCTATTATGTAGATTACATATAGATATGTAAGAAAGTCAAAAATAGAATTTAGGTAAATTTTGTAAGTCCAAAGACGTCCCAAGTATTGAAACTAAAATTCTTAAACTTTGTATGCTTACTATGTGGAACCACTAGCACAACATCCTCTTAATATTTGTTGTTCTAGTATTTTTAAAGTAATAGATTTGTCAAGTACATAGTAGTTTCACCTTCATGCTATTGAGTAATTCATTCATTACCTATTGTAGGAATTGTTGTTTCTTCTTGGAAGCATCTCTTTTTCATGAACCCAACAAAATTGATTACAAATTAGAAAAACAAAAAAATTCATTATATCACCATGAAACAACTAAAGAAGGAAAGGTTCAATGATAAAAAAAAAACACCTAAAAAAGACCAAGTGGCATCAAAGGCACTCCATTTCCATCTTATATACCCTTCATCAAATAATGATCTTGCATGGTATTGCACATAAGAGAATATTTTCATACTAGAAGATGCATCCACATCCTCTACTAATTCCCATATTCATATTATCCAATCCTATAGATATATGCCTTCAACTTCCTTCTTTATAAGTAAAATAGGATCTACTCAACTTTTATGGTTCTATTGTTTTGTGTAATATACTTTGGTTTTCCCTTTCATTTCATATTTCTATTAGCCTACAACCCCTCTATTGAAACATTTTCTACAAATGTAAACTTCTATAGAGAATTAAACACTAGTATTCCCAACAACTATACATACTACCACCTCAAATAGTATTGTCCAGAAAGAACTAAAGACATAAACTCAATAAATATACACATACAAAAAACATCATTTATCTATCACTTTCTACCACCCAATAAATCCAAGTTTTAGTGAACGATATTAAAACATATATTTGAAAAAATTCAAGATATAATTTATCTAAACAAAGATTATCTTAAGTTTTATTGTTTATCAAAATTTAAAATATTGTGATTATATAAATTATAATTTTTTTTATGAATAGGTCCTTCCATTAATATTTTAAAAAACTAACCTATTAAAAAAAATGAGGATATCACTCCACAAAGTCACATAAAAAAAGTGCGAAAACACAACTAAAATAGAAACATTCTTAAAAGTAAATAAATAAATGAGCCAACTTAAGTAGTTCCCATGGAAGGTGGTGGCTCTATGTCATCCTTTTTCCCCCATTCATTATTAGGGATAGGATAGGTGGGTTGGTCCTTTTGTACCCCAATCCTGACCCTACTAATGAATGGGGAAGAAGGATGACATAGATCCACCATTTTTTGCTCTCTTTTGTTCTTTTCTTGTAGGCACTCCTCCTCTCTATTGCTAGCTCTTACTAGATTAGTGGTTTTTGCTTGTCTTTGGTGGAGTTTGGGAGATCTTTCTTCAAGGTTAGAGGGAAATATGTTTGATGGAGTGGGGAAGTTGGTTAGAACTAACTTATTTATTGGAGGGGGCTTTAACAATTTTAGGTCTACCAACTTCCCCCTTTTCTTCAGATTCCCTCTTCCTTTGGAGGGGCTTTCTTGTTGTTTTAGGGATTTCTCTTTGGGAGGCATCTCTTTTTGGTTGGTTGGAGAGGTTGGGAAGTTTGTTGGCACTGGTTTTCTTAAGGGGGGGAGTTTTGGTGATATCAACTTTTCTAACTTCTTTCTTTTCTCTAGGGTTCTTTCTTGTTGGTTGTGCTCTCTCCAGGTGATGGTGGTTGGTGCATTAGTTGGGGCAGCCCCTCTCTATGGAATTTTGGGTCCCTCATTATTGATATGGGGATGCGATCTGGCTCTATTTTTTAATGTTCTAACGGGCCTTGTAGTTTTCAGGCCTTCTATTTCTATTCATCTCCTTTGGGGTCTTTTTTTATAGAAGGTGTTTCTCCTTGCTACTTGTTATTGGTTTTTAGGTGGATTCTCCTTGGGGGGAGTTGGTTTCCTCCTAATTGAATTGAGGTTGGTTTATGGTATAGGGTAAAAGAACAATAAGATGTCAACCTTTTACAAAGGAAAAGGCTAACAACACTAAAAAACTTCAAGGGCATAAAAGTCACATTTCTGTTTATAATTTGAAGATTATGTAAACTAATGAAATGTATGAAATGTGATGAATTTTATTCCTATAATTTTAAAAAATTAATTTGGACAAAAATTAATATGTGTTTTTAATTTTTTAGGTCTATTTTGCATTTCCTCAAAAATATTGCAAATCAGGGGGTCTACTTCCCGTCAAATCATTATAAGTAAAACATTGTTTTTCCCTCCAATTTCAGAATATATTTTAGATGACATGTATATTTAGTGCAAGAAAGAAAACATAAATGTTTTTGATCTATAGTTTACTTGTTATAAGTATTCAAAATCAAACTTATTTGAAATCAATAGTTTTTGTCTCCGACAAGTTTTTCCCTATCAAAACTATACCAAAAATTAGATAAATTATATATTCCTTAAGAAGACTCTCTTCTCCAATGTCGTATATGATTTTTTTTTTTAAAAATTAATTTAGAATTTTTTATATTTTCCAAATCAACGATTTCTCAAAGCTTAATATACCTACATGTAGTTTTTAACAAATTTGTTTAACATTTTCTAATTGAAACAATATAAATTTATATGTCCATAATCGTAGTTATGAGATCTAGAAAAGGGTACTTTTAGTTTTTGGAAATTTTCTATTTTCAGAAGAGAAAGGAACACCAAAAGTGAAAAATTATGCATTTTTTGTATTTTTGAAGGTTTGGCTACCAGCATGGCATGCAACCTAGGATGATTCAGCCAAGCCTAACTCGGCCGAGTAGGACTCAGCTGAGTCCTACTTGGTCAAGTACCCTTAGGGGTTGGCTCCACACAAGCAGTCACATGGGCAACCCATCCTTTCAAATACAAGGGTATATATATAAGTTATTTTTAAAAATAATATAATATTTCAATTGTGAATTTTAATTCTTATTTTATAATATAAGGGGTTTTTGAAGCTAGGAGGCATTTTTTTAGGGAAGTTACAAGGACATTTTATTTTTGGAGGAGTGTGAAATTTTTTTTTTCAGTGACGAAGGAGTAAAGCAATAAAAAAATTCTTACTTAGATATTTGAGCAATGTGAAATAAAAGGACTAGAACAAGGAAATATGATTGTAAAAGGTATGACCAAATGAAAGGTCATACGAAAATTTTTGAAGAGAAACTGGTCGATGTTGAAGAAGGTGCATCTCAACTAAGGGAGGATATTTATAGTAGTTGAAGTATACATATTTATCCTACAATGCCAAATTTGATGGACATGAATGGGGAATCACTTATTAGTCAAATTTCATCGAAGCACCTAGTACCTGAAAGCACTATTAAATTGCATCTCAAAAACATGTGGAAGGAATATTTTGAGAGTAAATCTTTGGTGGGAAAAGCACAATTGTTTGTAAAGTTATTCATAAAAAAAAAAAGACTCTGGTTTTGGAGTTGTTAGGTATTGATAATAGGAAAATGGTAGGAGATCAAGTAAAAGAGACAAAAATTCAAACTTTACAAGATGCATTGAACATTGTTAACAAGACAGATCATAGAGGATCGGATTCAAATGCTGCTAGAAGAGCGTTAATGACTATGATTTCCAATAAGAGATTGACACATAGAAATCAAGTTTGAGCAATTTTTGATTTACTCAAGGTATCTCGAAGAATTGTTTAGAGATATATTAGGAAGATAAATATGTTGGATATGGACATTGAAAAGAATTGGGTACAAATTTGTAGACTTCCTCGTAAAGAATTTTTTTTAGAAGATGTAAGTGTAATACCCCAAAAATGGGCTATAAGTTCATTAACCTCCTATATCATCAAATCATATGAAATCGACATCAAAGTCCTAATCTAAGGCACATCTAAACATCATCAAATCTAATTGATTATCTTAAATTTTGCATCGGAGAATATTCCTAGTAATATTCCTAATTATCTTAATTATCTTTAATTTTATAATTATTTGGCAATAAATCACATTTATCCTAAAGTTTGATTAATTGAATATTTTCATATTTAATTAATTAGATTTAATATTTGCCACTTAATTGTGTAATTAAATTTAATTATATCTATTATTAATTGTATTATTTAATTTTGACAATAAATCTAATATCATATGAATAATTGATTAAATTCTTATTTAATTAATTAAAGCAAGTTGTCATTATTTAATAATATAGTTTTTAATAAAATTTTGATTAAATAATTGATTAACCCATAAATCAATTGTTTTATTTTTAAAAGCAGTTAAGTTGGAAATAAATCACTTTATTATTAAATTAATTCATAAATAAAACATGCACAATCGTAAAAGCAAACAACTATCAATTATCAATTAAAGCTAAACTCTATTTTGAGTTAAAACTTAGCTTTTGCATGATTTTGAGAATTAACTATCTTTTATGATCAGATAACTCAAAAATCAAGATGAGTTAATTTGAGTGATTTATGGCTTTTATTCATGCACCTCCAAAGCCCTAGATTTCTATAAATTAAGGCTTTAGCTCTTCACAAATTATCTCATATTTTGCACAATCACGCTGGAGAATTGGAATTGAAGAATCAAAGCTCTTGCGAATCGACATTTTTGTGAGATCAATCTTATTTTTGCATTCATATTTCATATCATTGTTAGATTAGCATAGCATATCAGTTTTCAATAGCATTCATATCATATCAATTTATCATTCTTATTGCATAGAAAATATCAAAAATATAGATTAATTGCATTTATTCCATATCTAGAATTGCATTCAAATCCTTCATTTAGGTGTCGTCTAGGTCATTGATCTCGATTACAATCTGAGAACATTAATCTCGCACCTATTAGAAGGCAGTAAATCGCTTGGTTAGATAGCTTTCAATTTTGCACAATTTTGATTATCACTAACCTCTAATGTTTTACTGAGTGTTGTGTTTACAGATCAGGTATAATTTTCACACACACATTTCTGGCGCCCACCGTGGGGTAACCCACCTTTGCATGTTGGTTTTGATTTTTTTTGGGAGCTAAAACCCTAAAGTTTCAAAGATTTAATTTTATCTCCCAAAACGCTTCGAATTTTGGTTTGAAATTTTTTTTACAAGTTGGTGACATGTCATGGAAACTACAATAAAAAATTTAGAATTTTCTGAAATGTTTTGAATTTTTAATAATTTTTTCTTGAAATTCCGGAAAAAATTAATATCTGACGCAAATCAGCATATTTTTCGAAAATTTTTATATTTTCACAAAGCTCTTTAAATTATACAGGGGGTCCATTCTTTTTGTTTTAAATTTGGACATGATATCATAGCTCAAATAGTCAATTTACAAAAACTGGTCTGTTTTGATAAAATGGGTCTCTAGGGCACAAATGAAGAGGTTTTTCTAAAATTTTTGCATTTTTGGAAAGCTCTCTATTTTTTAGCAGGGGTCTCTATTCTGAATTTCTATTTTTTTAGCCAAAATCATATCAAAAAAATTAGATCTTGTTGACTAGGTCAAATGCAAAAAAAAAAAAAAAAAGTTTTGTGATGGGTATGCACTTATTTTTTTTACATGGTTCAATGAATGATATGAGTTGTCATTTGGGTTGATTGCTGGTTATTATTACTGATAATAATTGATTTTTAGAGCTAACCCTATGGTTTTCATAAGCTGAATATATTTTGCATATCTTGTTTGCTTGTTTGCTTGTTGGAGAGTTCGTCACTTGCTTGCATGGAAAAGCTCAACAAAAATTGCTAAAAATCAAGTAAAATCTACTAAGCGCGTTGCAAGGATCCCAGGTATTCTCCTTCATCTAATAATATTTTGATTTGGGACTTAAAATAAATCTCTTATGTGTCAAGCTTGTGTGCATCTTTTCATGCTTTTGATCTATTTCTACACACTTGCATAATTGATACTAGGTTGTGAACCCTTAAGGATTCATTAAGTAGTCTTAGAATACTTGCGATTGATCTTGATTGCTATCTTGGGTTATTGGACTCGCTAATCCGCTGGCCCCTCATTTCCGCCCCGTGGTTGCAATCTCAGCGCCATAAAGGGGAGGGGTCAACAGGACAGAAGCGTTAAATGTTCCACTTGGCAACCCTTTTGTGCTTTTAGGAACTCCCTTGTTTTCTAAGTTGTGGACTCATTTTTAGCTTGTGTGAGGTGTTAAGTGTTCCACCTTGTGGACTCATCTCATATTCGCTTTAAACGTTAAGTGTTCCTCTTTCTACTTTTTGGATGCTTTTGGTAGATTTGCTTTTGGAACATACATCTGTGCTCACATAGTAATTAGGCCCTATGAACACTATTTGTGATTCTTGAGAGATTGGATTCCTAGCGAAATCCTTCTTGACGATAGAATCCTTGTAGGTAGGGAGGATACTTAGTGCGTTTCACATTCAACTTAGTTAGTGAGTCTTCTCTTATTGATCGACACATTCTCTCTCCGGAGAGGTTGATAGATCACGTGGGGTTGATATCACGAGCTTTGGTGAATCAAAATTGGTTAGTGCGTCTTCTCTTATTGATTGATACATTCTCTCCCCGGAGAGGTTGATAGATCACGTGGAGTTGATATCACAGACCTTGGTGGAACAAAACTTTGTCTTAGCGTGTCGGATTAATCTGCTTGCTTTGTTTGGGTTAAAAGTGAAGAGGTGTCAAAACCTTGAATCTGGAGCCAAGTCCCCTTGTGGTATACTATTGTGAGTCATCTTTAGAGAGGGTTAACCGTAGCGGACAATCCCTTCACAGGGTAAACTGCATTGACGGAACCTCAAGCGGTAATAGCTATTTTCGCCATGGTAGTGACAACCGCTATATAAATGTCCTTGTGGAAGAAATCTCCATGGGTATGGTTCATTGTTGGGTTGTCAGATCTCCCTAGCAGCTCTTGAAGATTAAGTTCTCGGACTGTGTCAAAACCCTGGTGCGCCGGGATTGGAGTTCACCCCTTTGAATCATAAAAGTTGGAGAGTCAAACCATTACTAAAAACCCTAGAGAGGCCAATTTTTCATTCTCAGGTATATGTGTGTTATTGCAAAACTTTTCAGAACATACACAATTAGTACTCTCAGGGATTAGCACAATTTGGTCACTTGATTGTTCATGCGCAAGGTTGCTTTTGCCCTTGTTCATTGTTTTCAGACATGCTTGGAATCACTTGCTTGCTATTCTGCGTGCTTATTTATCTACTTGGATATTAAAAACGATCAAATCTGGTATAACCTTCAAAATCTAGACAATACAATTTGCAAACAATCCAAAACTGAAGACCTTACATTTTGCAAAAATTGACGTAAAATCTTTTCTGGAGTCAAAAGTCATTTCAGGAAGTCAAAAGTCGTACGAGTTTTGTCAAGTGTCATTTCAGTATTACCCAATTGTCGTATGAGTTTAGCAACTGTCATTTCGTAGACTACCCAGTGTCGTACGAGTCTGCAGAGTGTCATTTGGAGAAATTTGAGAGAGTTGTCAGAAATTGTCAAATTGCAAGATATCCAATGTTTCCAGCCTAGTTCCAGAATCTGTCAAAAATATCACTGTGTCAAGAATAGAGCAATAGCTATTGAGAATCAGTACACATGTCTCAAAGAATCAGTAAACAAGAGGAAGAAGCTCTGATCGCCACTATAATGAAACAGATACATGCTATGCAAGTCCAGCTTGACAAACTTGGGAAAGAAAAGGAACCTCTATACTCTTTTCCATTTGATAAAGACTTGTACATGTCACCATGCCCCCGAAAAAAAATTGAGCAATATGATACCTCTTCCACGGAGAGTGACACATCTAGCTTTGGAGACTATGATGACTATGATGACAGACAATGTAATGATACCTATGACACCTCTGTTCCTAAGAGTCCTCCTCGTCGTTCATTCCTACTTACTACAAATGGGCCATCACATTGGATAGATCAGGAGAGTGATCCATATGATTCTGATTATCAAAGAGACTTTGATGATTTCTATGCACAATACCCAGATGATCCATCTGTTTCACTTGAGGAAGAGAAAGTTTACCACGCTGATTATAAACATGCATACTATAAGGATCTCTCCTCTAAGAACTCTCAGGCTGAAAATAAAGATTACACTCTCAAGCAAGATCATGTTAATGTTGGACCTTTGTCTTGTGATGGTTCCCTTCCATCCCCTACTTCCTCCAATACCCATACATTTCCTAAAGCTTTTGAGTCTTTCAAATCTTTCACAGAACCTTCATCTGACACAAGCCCTAATACTTTTCATGTGGTTCCCTATAGTTATCCTCCAGGGCTACCTCTTAAAGAAACTCAAGCTAACCTTCACTTGGCTGCAAATACTTTCAATAATGATAAACCTAAAGAACCTAAGCCTTCATATGCTATAATGCCTACTTCAGCTAGTCCTTCACCATCTCTTCCAAAATCATCCATACAATCCCAACATGCTTCCTTGTCCTTAGAAGTGGCTCCATGTCAAGAGGACTCTAAAAATGATGAAGAAAAAAACATAAAGAAAGATCAAGATCAAGAACCCTCCATTTCATCCACTCCTTTTCCCGATGTCTCTTATCCGCTTCATAGTTCTTTTGATCCTATACACCCTTTTTCATGCATTCCACCATGTCTTAAGTCTTCACCTAAGCAAGATCAAGCTACTACTTACACTGTTGAGCTTATTGACAATCAAAATAACCTTACTACGCTTGCGCTTTCCAAAGATGATAATTCCATTAAGGTTGGTAAAAATGGTGTTCCTTCCAATGTTAAGCCTATTGAAAAACAAGAGAAAAATTATGCGCTTATGCTATCCGAAGATCCTTGTCAAGATCAAAGTCTTTCATCTTCTTGTTCTACCACTCCATGTTCACTTCCACTTTCTACTCTTCCTATGTCTTCGCAAGCTTTGAATGATCCTATCAAAGAAAATGCTCTTATTCAAGATGTCCATGATTCTATTGAAGATCCTAATGCTCACTCTAAAGATGCTGATATCCTTGGTTGTCATATAGATGCTGATGAACTTATTGATT
The DNA here is from genome assembly GCA_027943335.1 of Chamaecyparis obtusa. NCBI lineage: Eukaryota > Viridiplantae > Streptophyta > Pinopsida > Cupressales > Cupressaceae > Chamaecyparis > Chamaecyparis obtusa. The sequence continues at coordinate 24,365 of BSBK01011681.1, read as the reverse complement.
ATCCTTTTGCGTCTTCCACTTCCATCCTTGGACCTCTTCCACCACTACAAAGATCTTCACGCCTTCCTTCCATCTTGGGTCCTTATGTCCCTTCACTTTCCCCTCCTAACTCTCCTAATTCACCATCCATATTGGGCCCTTACATCCCTCCATCTCCCATCTTTCCTCAAGATCAACATAGATGCATACCCTTGAATCCTTTTCATCCACCCACCCATCTAAACCAGTCGTATCCTCCCTCTTCCACAAATCTCAAGTCTTTTGGAAGTAACTTGAATGTTCAATACAAGAAAAAGAAGCAATACAAGAATCCATCAAAAAAAGAATATCATCATGTCTCCTCTCATAGACATGGAAGCATAAAGTCAAAAGAGATATCTAAGAAAAAAACTACAAGACAAGTATGGGTTCCAAAATCCATCATTCAAGATATTCTCTCTAAGTCATCAAAGGGAAATAAAAAGCCTAAGGCTATATGGATTCCAAAGTCTCTCATAAGAGAGTCTCATGTTGAACAAAAAGTGAAATTGACATTCAAGCTTCCAAAGGCTTCCACTACATCTCCTTCCAAAAATATTCTTCCATTTCATGCGCCCAAACCTCAACCTCTGCTATCCATTTGCCATATTCCTTCACGTATTCCTTCATTCACATTTCCTCCACCCTCTCGCCACCCTTCAAGGTGTGTGTTTACATTGATCTTGCCTTCCTTTCCACCTACCCTTTCACAATCCTTCCATGCATTATCCTTCTACCTTCTATCATTTTTCCTCATTTGCCTATTCCTCCTATCTTCCAACCTCACTCGCTTTACATAAAACCTTATCCTCCATTTTTCTCTTTCATCTCCCTTTCCCTATCAGCATCTTTGAGCGTGTCATTTTGAATCCTTGGCATATCATGGTTTATCTTTTCAAAGAGCATTATCTAAAAAGCTTGCCTTCTTCCAAAAAAAAATAAAAAATTGAAAATGTGCCTTGGTGAAAACCTGGAAACAGGCGCCTTGGTAGCAAAAGTAAAGAGAAATAAATTCATCCTATGGTGAAAACCACTCCCTTGTGGCGCCTTAGATAAGTACCATGATGAAAACCTGGCAATCAGGCATCATGCGTAGTTCTTCTACATATTTCATCCATTTCATCTTCTCTCTTTGATCTTGACAATGTTGATCTATACACGAACATTTGGCTATTTTGTGAGTTGTCTGATGATGATCTTGCTTTCAATCCCTTCCTATTTAGCCTTCATATTTATTTTCCTTCATTCATTTTCACCTGTCGCTATCCTTTTCCCCTTTGGTCTTGATCTAAGAAAGAAAGAGTAAAACACGGTGCTATGAAGCCTCTTGACATGTCTACTCCTTTGGATTGCATCCTTTCCTTCTTTGACATTACGCTTTTGTGACTTATCCTATGTTGGCTTTTCATTGCTTATCCAAATCTGCTTTACATGACAATTTTTCCCTAGCTTGGGTATTCTTGAGGAGTTTTCCCTTGAAAATTTCTCCCCTTCATTCTCCTTCATTCTCTTGTCTTCCATCTCTTCCACCAGCTTGCCAATCCCTCTTGTTCTCCACCTTGCTAGACATTGGGATTGCACGATATGATCTTGCTTGGGAGTTTACAAATGGAAAAAGATGCTATCAAGTATACCAAGTATCAGAACAATTATCAAAATCAGTATCAGAACTAGTATCAAAACCAGTATCAAAATCAGTATCAGAACAATTATCAGAATTAGTATCAGAATTAGTATTAGAATCAGTATCAAAATCAGTATCAGAACAAGTATCAGAATGCCTATAGGGGCTACACCTTTCACTTTAGTTTATGGGTCTGAAGTGGTACTGCCTATTGAGGTTGAAATCCCATCACTCAGGATCAAAATGCATGGACTTGTCACTGATGAAGACTACAGAGTGTCGAGGTTACAAGAACTTGAACTACTAGATGAGTGCAGACAAGCAGCGTATGATCATCTCAGAGTGTATCAGAAAAGAATGTCTAGAGGCTACAATAAGAAAGTCAGACATAGAGAATTTCAGGTTGGCGATCTAGTGTTGAGAGAAAATCCTAAAAATCAATCACATCGAGAACGCAAGGGGAAGTTCGAACCCAACTGGCTGGGTCCCTTTGTAATCACTGCTACTTTTGGCTCTGGTGCCTATCAACTCTCAACAACTGAAGGAGAACAGCTCCGAGAACCAATCAACGTTCTCCATCTGAAGAAATTCTATGCCTAAGGCATTTAGTGCTTGGTAAATGTCCTGAAAAAAATCTTAAAAATCGGAAAAAGTCCTGAAAAAATGAACATCTTGGTGAAAACCTAGCAATAGGCACCTTGATGATTCACAAAAAAAAATTAAAAAAAATCAAAAGTACAAAAAAAATTGAAAAAATGAAAAGTACAAAAAAATTGAAAAAATGAAAATACAAAAAAATGAAAAAAGAAAAAAAAAGTGCCTTGGTGAAAACCTGGAAACAGGCACCTCGGTAGCAAAAATAGAATCTCTACCAAGATGGTGAAAACCTGGCAAACAGGCGCCACTTGTTCCAAATGCTCCATCTATCAGCACAATCTTGGTCTTTCCCAGCTTTCAGTCTTGCTTTAGTTTGTACATATCTCCCGGTTTGTTTCTGCATTTCCAGTTTTCAATAAGTCGGCCTGTACACCAACCAGCTCAAGCGTTTGCATCCTATCAATGTTCAAACTTGGGGGCAATCAATGTCATACCCTATGGCCTCCAATGTATCTTAGATGTGTCATATCCACTCAGAGTCCTTTGAAGCTTCAAGTTGAGTCAGTCAGTCAGTCTCGTCTCCAGAAAGAATTTTGCATCTACAACAATCAAACATCAAAACTCAACTGAAAACAATCTGTGCTTCATGCTTTTATCTCCTTGTATGCTTACTGATTCGCATTGAGATTTTTGCATATTGTGTCCCTTCGAGCTCTTCAATGATGTCCTTTACAGGATTTAGAGAGTGATGACTGGGGGCATAATCTTTTCTTTGTCTTCTGCTTGTATGTGAAAATCTAACAACTTTGGAAATTTTGGATTGAAATGGTGTCCGACTGTAAGAGCCTCTATCTTGAATTGGATGGCCATGCATACCTCAACCATTGATACCCAAAAAAAATTCAAGGACGTTTGATCTAACTATTATCTTTTTGAGTAAGTTCTTTCTCCTACTGTGGAATGCAATCTTGCCTAAGGATGTGAACGATAAAGGGTCACTACAGGTAATTCACATTGGATTTAGAATCATCTCTTAGCTGTTTGATGTGTTTTTAATGCAAGGTGTACTCAGGTCATCACAACGTTTATGTTTTGATGCTTGTACAAATTGCTATATCAAAATGGACATGATATTCAGGTCATCCTGGTGTTTGTGCCTTGGTGCTTATATCTAATCCAACATTCCGAAAACAAATCAATATTCATATGTCCATGGTTGTATAACCAGTGGGTGTTGTATTGATTCTTGCACATACAAATCAATATTCATATGTCTATGGTTTCATGGCTAGTGGGCATTGTATTGATTTATCCGGTTACCTAAAAGTTCAATGATGATAACAAATCGACACATGATCAGTGACTAGGTCCTAGGTCTTAGGTGGTATTTCATTTTGCATGTCTCATTGCATTTTGCATGTTTACATGATCTCACAATGATTAAACGAACTTCAATGCTTAAATGATTCTTCAAATCGCATCTTCAAGTCTAACAAGAGCTGAATCTCACACAGAGGTTCCTCCAATGAAAGAGCAAGTAGAATCCTTTTTCGGGATCAAAATTCAAATCTGAGATCATTCATATTATTAACTACTTGCATAATCAACCTTCAATCATCACAGAAATCTAGTATTCAACTTAACTGATTATCTTACATCACACTATCAAAATTTCAACTTGGTCAACCATGGTCAACTCATAGTCAAACCTAGTCAAATTCGGTCTCTGGGACCTTCCAAACGATGCAGAATGCGTTCTCGGACGTGTATAACCACACTTCTCAAATCAATTAACATGCTTCTAAACTATAACGCTGACTTTTCTTGTCAGATTTCAATTTTAATCCCGAAGGGGGCATGGTATTTCACATCATTCAAAGTCTGTCAATCAAATCTATCAATATCTTTCATCAGTAATCAAGACAAACAATCATGTCTAGTCGCTGATTCATCAAAAGTCCTCATCGCTCGGGGCAAATCTATCATCACTTGGGGCATATCAGATTCATCAAGATCCATATCAATCTGATATTTTCTTAATCTTGTACACTGTATCAATTTTTGCAACCATCAGATCATAGTGTTCTTTCCTTGGTTCTTCGGCAACTGAAGGATTCGGATGTGATACCTGCTAGTTCTGCTAAGACAATCGAGTCTAGAACGGGTCACTCACTTCTTATCAATCCTAAGGTTCAGAATCAGGCATTTTGACACTTTTTCGCAATCATAGGTTCATCGCTGCTACAGTGAACATTATCTTTGGTCATTCAAGACTTATTATCTCCATCTTAATTCAATATCAATCAACTCCTATCTCAATATCTTTCAATCGGTTTCTATCTTGAGATCGGTTTATCTTTTGAATCAGTTTCATATCTCTATCAAACACAGACTATCTTTGAACCAATGCGCTTCGCACAGTAATTCAAAGAGGGGCAAAATGTAATACCCCAAAAATGGGCTATAAGTTCATTAACCTCCTATATCATCAAATCATATGAAATCGACATCAAAGTCCTAATCTAAGGCACATCTAAACATCATCAAATCTAATTGATTATCTTAAATTTTGCATCGGAGAATATTCCTAGTAATATTCCTAATTATCTTAATTATCTTTAATTTTATAATTATTTGGCAATAAATCACATTTATCCTAAAGTTTGATTAATTGAATATTTTCATATTTAATTAATTAGATTTAATATTTGCCACTTAATTGTGTAATTAAATTTAATTATATCTATTATTAATTGTATTATTTAATTTTGACAATAAATCTAATATCATATGAATAATTGATTAAATTCTTATTTAATTAATTAAAGCAAGTTGTCATTATTTAATAATATAGTTTTTAATAAAATTTTGATTAAATAATTGATTAACCCATAAATCAATTGTTTTATTTTTAAAAGCAGTTAAGTTGGAAATAAATCACTTTATTATTAAATTAATTCATAAATAAAACATGCACAATCATAAAAGCAAACAACTATCAATTATCAATTAAAGCTAAACTCTATTTTGAGTTAAAACTTAGCTTTTGCATGATTTTGAGAATTAACTATCTTTTATGATCAGATAACTCAAAAATCAAGATGAGTTAATTTGAGTGATTTATGGCTTTTATTCATGCACCTCCAAAGCCCTAGATTTGTATAAATTAAGGCTTTAGCTCTTCACAAATCATCTCATATTTTGCACAATCACGCTGGAGAATTGGAATTGAAGAATCAAAGCTCTTGCGAATCGACATTTTTGTGAGATCAATCTTATTTTTGCATTCATATTTCATATCATTGTTAGATTAGCATAGCATATCAGTTTTCAATAGCATTCATATCATATCAATTTATCATTCTTATTGCATAGAAAATATCAAAAATATAGATTAATTGCATTTATTCCATATCTAGAATTGCATTCAAATCCTTCATTTAGGTGTCGTCTAGGTCACTGATCTCGATTACAATCTGAGAACATTAATCTCGCACCTATTAGAAGGCAGTAAATCGCTTGGTTAGATAGCTTTCAATTTTGCACAATTTTGATTATCACTAACCTCTAATATTTTACTGAGTGTTGTGTTTACAGATCAGGTATAATTGTCACACACACAGTAAGTAGATGGGTCATTGATTTTTTGACCAACCACTCTCATGTTTCTTCCAATAGAAGGGACACTATACAAATGAAAGATGAAGAGACTGGTATGAAGATTTCACATCCAAAACATTTTGTTGATACTACACAAAGTAAATTTTTTGAAGCATTCAAACAATAATTTTTAGATGTGAAAATAGGTCAGAGAATGTTTAAGATGTTGTTCCCTTGCTTCATGTGGATAAATAAGGTTTGTGAAACATGTTTTTTTCAAAATCATATTGATTTTCACTTATACTTGCAATTATATAAAAAGGTTATGGAGGTACTTAATCTAGATATGGTTACTGGAAGTACAACAAAATTTGTAAAGTTAATTTTATGTGATAAATCAGAAGACTTGGATGAATTCAATATCCAGTGTATAAAAAATTAATGCAATGATTGTGGAAATTTACATAAATTTCCTTTATAATTTGATAATATTAATGTTACAACACTAGTCCAGTAGAAGAGATTTGAATATGATACATACCAAACAAAGACAAGAGGTGAATCAAAAACAATTATATTAAAGGAGAGTGAATTACCGTACCTTCAGTTGATGGACAAATTTTGATCTATGGTTTATCCACATATCCACTCTATATTAGAAATTGATTGGATTGATTCTACATAAATTGAATTTTAATTGAAATTGGACCTTTCAATATTTTTTTTAATTGATTAGAATAGATTGATTCTAGATTGAATAATTCTACTATATATTATTTAGAAATTGATTAGATTGATTAGATAGTTAAATTGTATTTTAATTCATTACACCTTTCAATACTTTTTTCAATTGATTAGAATAGATTGATCAGGTATTACGTCTTAATTGGTTGTATTAGGTCTTAATTGGTCCTATTAGGCCTTAATTAGGTATTATTAGGTCATATTAGGTCCTATTAGGTCTTAAGTGTCTTAAGCGGTCCTATTAGGTCTTAAGGGTTTTAAGGGTCCTATTAGGTCTTAAGGGTCTGTTGGTTTTCTCCTTGCAGGACCAAGCTTGAATCAAATAGTTGGGCTTGAAACATAGGCTAGGCACTCAAGCTTGACAAGAAAAACAAACCAATTGATGAGGATAGAGAGATATCTTCCTTCTTCTTCGAGCTCCACATTCACTCAGGCGGGTATTGCCTTATTTGCACATTCAAGACACCTCATGATAAAACCAAAGGCCTACAGATAGATTAATGTGGAATAGCAATCAATCTCCTATAGATATCCTCTACCCCAATGATAGAAAGTGTCATGCAATAGCCCTACTTGCATGGAATGAGATTGAAAGCTAGAAACCTATCCTAACAACATGAAAGGGAAAGGGTGGAACTGGATGGAAATGATTTTAAGGTGAGTTTGAAGGGACCCTTGAGAAACCCTAAGTCTCTGATAGACTAGTGCCTTGTCCAATGGGCCATAGAGTCAAATACCCTACTACAAGAGACAACTATGAAACAAGAAAATAATAGATTCAATGTGTTGATGATAGACATCAATCACACACCATGACCAAACCTCAACTTAACACCCACTTGTGCATTCAAGCATGCTATTATCCATCAAAGGATTTTGACCCTCCCCTTAGAAGAGACCTATAAATAGATAATACATTGACCAGCATCCACTGGAAGACAAGCATGACCTATCTTTGATATTTCAGCTCATACATGCAAGAATACCAACCTTGAACCAGTTATCTCTACGAAGACAACTCCACTTGCAAACACTTAGGCAATGCAAACAGACAAATCAAACACCCTTGATGTATGATTAATGGACTTAGAATTCAAATGGAGATAGCTCGGTAATAGTAAGAATATATTCACTTCTCATACATAAGACAAATCTGTTACAATATGTATTGCATTCTCTGAACCAACAAGAGAAAGAAGAACACTCTATATGTAGAGAGAAGGAGAAATCTATAGGAAAAAGACCCTTCACTTGGAACCAATTCTCTTCAAAAATTTGTAGAAGAACAAACCCTTACAAAGTCAAAAAATTGACTACTTATACCACCACCTGCCTTGGAATTATCTAGGAGAATGCAACAAGCTTAGGGACAGCTAGGGCTAGGGTTTCAACTACCCAACCAACCAAAAGAATACATTAGAATTTATTACAGGGGCAAGAAACCAAGTAATCTCAGAGAAACAGATTGAAGAAGATCTCCAATTATGATAATTCTCAGAACAGAGCATAGAAGATCACAGATTCGCCAAGAGAGCAAGTCAAAACAACCACCCTAAAATCATGCCTCGAGCTAAGAAAAACTGTCCTCCTCCACATGGCACAAATCCCTGCAATCACTCAAGGCACCCTGAACCACAATGGAACAGCGGAGAAGATCAGTCTCACCAACTCTGGCCCTTTCTGTCATCAATTTTAGTCCTTACTAGTTGCTGGAAACATCTCTGAGATTCAAATTTGAATGCCAATGGCTACTTTGCACTTTGTGGGTTTCATACTCCTTAACCTCTTGCCCCTAATCGCACAAATGTGTGGTCACGACCTCACCGCCATAGGAAATGGGCAACAAATTATGCTTGGTCGCATGATCACATAACCCAAAAATGGGTTATGCGAACATGCGACAACCCGTGAACACTATGCCTTGGCCCCGCAAACAACCACCAGGCCTTAGACCTGGGCCCACCTACCATGTGTCACACCACCATTCACCCAGTCATCGCAAACATGGACCCCACATATCTGGCGAACTGGCGACCAAAGAACTTCCACCAGTTCGTGAAATGCTTTGCACCCTTCGCTAAAAATCTAGCGACCTTGCCACCTAGCGACGCCGCAACCGCTATTCGTGCAATCGCCAAACAAACTAGCGAATCACAAAATCTTCACGCGAATGCGTGACAAGACTATATCTTATCAGCACCGCCACCTTTTTATCTAGACCGCCAAACACTAGACTCCAACTGGGCCCCCTAAAGCCACATGTCACCAAACCATTCGCTGATCCACGCCCAGTCACTGGCACAGGACCCACCTTCCATAAGCCTTTGGAAATGAACAACTGGCATAAGATCTCATGGCTCTGACAAATCACATGAGAACTTACACCGACCATTAGATCTATCCTCATCACAGACCCCACTGACAATGGCCCCACCTCTGAGCACAAGTAGGCCCCAAGACACGTGGTACCCTATCGCATGATCGCATAGCCCATTTTTAGGTTATGCGAACATGTGACAACCCACCAACGTCAGCCACCGTAACCACCACCGCAACCTGCCAAGAATTCAGCGACTACGTGACTAACTGTTCGCCAAGTCGTGAGATGTCAGCCGCTAACTGCCAGGAATGAAGAGATCACATGACTACATAGTCGCTAGGTCGCTGGATAGAAGATGTAACCACCCAGAGACTTGGAGATCAGCGACAAGAAACCTTGAATGACTGGGCTCCACCATCCGTCGCACCTGCGCACTAAAGCAAAGTAAACCGCCAGGCAGCCCAACAATGAGGAACCGGGACCACACGGACAAGTGGCAGGCGGTCGCATGATCGCATGTCAAAAAAGTCTGACATGCGGCCATGTGACAGCCAATCAAGAAGAGCTTTTTGAAGGCCTGGGCCCACCTGTCATCGCACTTGCACACTTAAGGAAAGCTGGCATATAGGGAACTGGGAGGTCGAAAACACACAAAGTTTTCACAACAGAAAAGGATCGAAAATACATAAGGTTTTCAACATTGACACAAAGGCAAACAAGGATGAAAAAACATCGAGGATTTATGCAGGGCAAAAAGGTCGAAAACAACGTGGATTTTCAAAAACATAGTGGGTTTTCGTCACTGAGGCAAATTTTTAAATTTTGTTTCCTGTAGACCTTAGAACTTGAATCTCTCTAGATTTTTTGATTTAGGAGGTGCAATTTGGACCAGGGCTTGGTGACACAGTGAAGAACACAGGGCAGGAGGCAAAAAAAAATCTTGCAGAGAAAATAGGCCAATTTCATAAGATTTTTCTATGACAGAAAAATTGCCTAATAGTGGCTCTAGATGGGGATGCATGGCTCTTGCAAGGATGGCAAGAATTCAGAATCACTGGGAGAGCAAACCAACTCAAAATACGCAGGGAACAGAAAGGGAAAGCACATAACAAGAAAGGGAAAGCTATTTACAGAGTTTACAAATATGTACAACCAGGCTCAAGGCCTCAAAAGAAAACCAGTGACCCTCCTGCATCAAAAATCTAGTTTTCATCCACATATGTGACCCCAAGTCTGAAATTTTTTTTACCATTCTACTGCACACATATGTAAATACTCATGGGCTGAAGAATAAACTTGCACTGATCACCACCCTTGTTTTTCCAGTCACAACCATCATTCTCACATTCAAATTCCAAGAAGTAGGGAACATCATCTACTTCTCCTTGATGACTAGAAACAAAAATTTGATTTAGTAATGCATCAAAAAATGTAGAATATTGACTGTCATGTATTACCATAAAATTACCTAGCTGAGAAGGAAATAGATCCTCTGATTTACCTTCACACATTGCTTCATCCACTAAGCAACTTGGCTCTTCAATGATGTCTTCATGAATTGGACCATGAACCAAGTGAAGGTCATCTTCAAAGCTCTTATGAGAGGTGAACACTGCATCATCATTTTCACCAAAAGAATTTCTGTCCCAACTGCTGAAAGAAAAGTCTTCAACACTTTGAAATTCTTTAGCCAAGAGTACTGAAATCCTTTCACTGCTCAATGGACTTTGGACTTCTTCATCTTCCTCAGTTTCACCCCTGGTGCTGCAAATATCATCCTTGTGAGAAACACGAATAGACATCTCTGGCTTTAGTTCATTTTGTGTGAAGCAATCTATGCAGGAATCATCATCTACATCATATCCAATATTCTCCTCTTCATACAAAACATCATCACACCAGGACAAGAAAATTGCCTTCTCATGTTGACAAGAAGAAAAATCTGCAGACAAAAAGGAAATATTGCCAAATTCAGATTCATCTTCAGCACTCTCATATGCACTGATCTCAGAATTAGCTTCATAGTCAACACTCTCTGCATAGTGAGATTCAACATTAGAAAAGTTTGCCTCCTCATGAACATCATCAGGAGCCACCGGTCTTAGCAATCTTATGTCCTCTGCTAACTGCCAGTTCACTATTTTCAACCTTGCTAATTCCTTCTTGAGAGCAACAACTTTATCAAAATGCTCAACAAACTTAGCTCTCAACACATCCCAAGAAGGGATTGAACATGAAGGCAATGACAAGAACCACTTTCTTGCACCATCAGAAAATGTGTGCACAAATAACCTCATGGCAACATCTTCATGTTCAACATCCATATCTCCAAAAATGCCCATGACAACATCAACATGCTGGCTTGCAGAAATAGATCCACTAGCCATGAATCTTTTCAAGCACTTCCCATCCTTAGCAGAGAACTCATTAGGGGCACCTTCAATGCCATCAAAACAAAAGGGCCTATATTCCTCCATGAGGAACTGCCCACTACAACTCATCCCTCAACAGCAGTGCTACACACTTGATAGGGAGACATTTTCAATAAGAGAATACCTGGAAATTATGTAGCAGAAGACCTTTGGCTGGAAGTAAGGCAGATCTAGAGCTCACCTTGTGGCTCCATCAGGTTCTTTGCAGTGTAGAGTCACCACCTCCTTGAGAGGAAAATGTTTCACTGTTTCTTCTTCCAACCAGCACAATGCCACGCTAGGTATACACACTATTTATCAGGAAGTGCACTGATCAAACAGAGACAAATCAGAGCCGCCACTCACAACTAGGTGAGAAGATTTTGCAAATGATTGATTTTATTTCTGACTCTTTCCAATGGCTCCCCAGTAGAGTCACCACTTAGCATGCAATGAGAAGATTTCACTAATGTGTTTTTTCTATTTGACTCTGTAACTTCAACCAGGACCCTGGGATGATCTAGCCAAGCAAGGAAGCTTGCTATCTTTTACCTCTTCCCTAGCGGAGTCACCATTTTATTGGTTTTCTCCATGTAGGACCAAGCTTGAATCAAATAGTTGGGCTTGAAACATAGGCTAGGCACTCAAGCTTGACAAGAAAAACAAACCAATTGATAAGGATAGAGAGAAATCCTCCTTCTTCGAGCTCCATATTCACTCAGGCGAGTATTTCCTTATCTGCACATTCAAGACACCTCATGAAAAAACCAAAGGCCTACAGACAGATTAATATGGAATAGCAATCAATCTCCTATAGGTATCCGATACCCCAATGATAGAAAGTCTCATGCAATAGCCCTACTTGCATGGAATGAGATTGAAAGCCAGAAACCTATCCTAACAACATGAAAGGGAAAGGGTGGAACTGGATGGAAATGATTTTAAAGTGAGTTTGAAGGGACCCCTAAGAAACCCTAAGTCTCTGATAGACCAGTGCCTTGTCCAATGGGCCACAGAGTCAAATACCCTACTGCAAGAGACAGCTATGAAACAAGAAAACAATAGATTCAATGTGTTGATGCCAAACATCAATCACACACCATGACCAAACCTCAACTTAACACCCACTTGTGCATTCAAGCATGCTATTATCCATCAAAGGATTTTGACCCTCTCCTTAGAAGAGACCTATAAGCAGATAATACATTGACCAGCATCCACTAGAAGACAAGCATGACCTATCTTTGATATTTCAGCTCATACATGCAAGAATCCAACCCTGAACCAGTTATCTCTACGAAGACAACTCCACTTGCAAACACTTAGGCAATGCAAATAGACAAATCAAACACTCTTGATGTATGATTAATGGACTCAGAATTCAAATGGAGATAGCTCAATAATAGTAAGAATATATTCACTTCTCATACATAAGACAAATCTGTTACAATATGTATTGTATTCTCTGAACCAATAAGAAAAAGAAGAACACTCTATATGTAGAGAGAAGGAGAAATCTACAGGAAAAAGACCCTTCACTTGGAACCGATTCTCCTCAAAAATTTGTAGAAGAAGGAACATTTACAAAGTCAAAAACTCGACTACTTATACCACTAGCTACCTTGGAATTCTCTAGGAGAATGCAACATGCTTAGGGACAGCTAGGGCTAGGGTTTCAACTACCCAACCAACCAAAAGAATACATCAAAATTTATTACAGGGGCAGGAAACCAAGTAATCTCAGAGAAACAGATTGAAGAAGATCTCCAATTATGATAATTCTCAGAACAGAGCATAGAAGATCACAGATCTGCCAAGATAGCAAGTCAAAACAACCACCCTAAAATCACGCCTCAAGCCAAGAAAAACTATCCTCCTCCACACGGCACAAATCCCTGCAATCACTAAGGGCACCCTAGACCACAATGGAATGGAGGAGAAGATCAATCTCACCAACTCTGGCCCTTTTTGTCATCAATTTTAGTCCTTACTGGTCGCTGGAAACGTCTTTGAGATTTAAATTTGAATGCCAATGGCTACTTTGCACTTCGTGGGCTTCATACTACTTAACCTCTTGCCCCTAATCACGCAAATGCGCGGTCACAACCTCACCACCACAGGAAATGGGCAACAAATTATGCTTGGTCGCATGATCGCATAACCTGGAAATGGGTTATGCGAACATGCGACAACCCGTGAACACTATGCCTCGGCCCCGCAAACAACCGCCAGGCCTTAGGCCTAGGCCCACTTGCCATGTGTCACACCACCATTCACCCAGTCACCGCAAACACAGACCCCACATATCTAGCGAACTGGTGACCAAAGAACTTCCACCAGTTCGCGAAATGCTTTGCACCCTTCGCAAAAACTCTAGCGACCCCGCGACCGCTGTTCACACAATCACTAGACAAACTAGCGAATCGCCAAATCTTCACATGAATGCATGACAAGACTATATCTTATCGACACCGCCACCTTTTTATCTGGATCGCCAAACACTAGACTCCAATCGGGCCCACCTGAAGCCACATGTCACCAAACCATTCGCTGATCCACACCCAGTCACTAGCATAGGACCCACCTTCCATAAGCCTTTGGAAATGAATGGCTAGCATAAGATCTCATGGCTCTGACAAATCGCATGAGAACTTACGCTGACCGTTAGATCTATCCTTGTCATAGACCCCACTAACAACAGCCCCACCTCTGAGCACAAGCAGGCCCCAGGACATGTGGCGCCCTGTCGCATGATCATATAGCCTATTTTCAGGTTATGCGAACATGTGACAACCCGCCAACCTCAGCCACCGTAACTACCACCACAACCTGCCAAGAATTCAGCGACTACATGACTAACCATTCGCCAAGTTGTGAGATGTCAGCCGCTAACCGCCAGGAATGAAGAGATCACGCAACTACACAGTCGCCAGGTCGTTGGATAGAAGATGTAACTACCCGGAGACTTGGAGAATCAGCGGCAAGAAACCTTGAAGGACTGGGCTCCACCATCTGTCGCACCTACACACTAAAGCAAAGAAAACTGCCAGGAAGCCGAACAATGAGGAACCAGGACCACATAGACAAGTGGCAGGCGGTCGCATGATCGCATGTCAAAAAAGTCTGACATGTGGCCATGCGATAGCTAATCTGGAAGAGCTTTTTGAAGGCCCGGGCCCACCTGTCATCGCACTTGCGCACTTAAGGAAAGCCGGTAGACAGGGAACTGGGAGGTTGAAAACACACAAAGTTTTCACAATAGTAAAGGATCGAAAATACACAAGGTTTTCGACATTGAAACAAAGGTAAACAAGGATGCAAAAACATCAAGGATTTATGTAGGGCAAAAAGGTCGAAAACAACGTGGATTTTCAAAAACATAGTGGGTTTTCGGCACTGAGGCAGATTTTTAAATTTTGTTTCCTGTGGACCTTAGAACTTGAATCTCTTTGGATTTTTTGATTTAGGAGGTGCAATTTGGACCAGGGCTTGGTGACACAGTGAAGAACACAGGGCAGGAGGCAAAAACAAAGCTTACAGAGAAAATAGGCCATTTTCATAAGATTTTGCTATGACAAAAAATAGCCTAATAGGGTCTTAATTAGGTCTTATTAGGTCATAATTAGGTCATAATTAGGTTTTATTAGGTCTTAAGCAATCCTATTAGCTAGATTAAGTGGTCCTATTAGGTCTTAAGGGCCCTATTATGTCTTATTAGGTCTTAATTAGGTCTTAAGGGTCTTAATTAGGTTCTATTAGGTCCTAAAGGTCTTAATTAGGTCTACTTAGGTCTTAATTAGGTCTTATTAGGTCTTAAGTGGTCCTATTAGGTAGATTAAGAGGTCATATTAGGTCTTAAGGGTCCTATTATGTCTTATTAGGTATTATTATGTCCTATTAGGTCTTAAGGGTCTTATTGGGTCTTAAGGGTCCTATCATGTCTTAATTGGTCCTATTAGGTCTTATTAGGTCTAAAGGGTATTAATTAGGTCTTAATTAGGTCTTAAGGGTACTATTAGGTCTTGAGGGTCTTATTGGGTCTTAAGGATCCTATTATGTCTTATTAGGTATTATTAGGTCCTACTAGGTCTTAAGGGTATTAATGAGGTACTAAGGGTCTTAATTAGATCTTAAGGGTCGTAATTAGGTCTTAAGGGTCTTATTTAGGTCCTATTAGGTCTTAAGGGTCTTAATTAGGTCTTATGGGTCTTAATTAGGTCCTATCAGGTCCTATTAGGTCTTAAGGGTCTTAATTAGGTCTTATTAAGTCTTAAGGGTACTATTATGTCTTATTAGGTATTATTAGGTCCTATTAGGTCTTAGGGGTCTTATTAGGTCTTAAGGGTCTTATTGGGTCTTACTTAGGT
This sequence comes from Chamaecyparis obtusa, assembly GCA_027943335.1. Taxonomy (NCBI): domain Eukaryota; kingdom Viridiplantae; phylum Streptophyta; class Pinopsida; order Cupressales; family Cupressaceae; genus Chamaecyparis; species Chamaecyparis obtusa. The sequence continues at coordinate 8,684 of BSBK01011681.1, read as the reverse complement.
CTTAAGGGTCTTAATTAGCTCTCATTAGGTCGTAATTAGTTCTTATTAGGTCTTAAGTGGTCCTATTAGGTAGATTAAGTGGTCATGTTAGGTAGATTAAGTGGTTCTATTAGGTCTTAAGGTTCTTATTGGGTCTAAAGGGTCCTATTATGTCTTAATTGGTCCTATTATGTCTTAAGGGCCCTATTATGTCTTAAGGGCCCTATTATGTCTTAATTAATACTATTAGGTCTTAATTAGGTCTTATTAGGTCTTTAATTAGGTCTTAAAGGTCTTAAGGGTCTTAAGGGTCCTATTAGGTCTTAAGGGTCTTATTGGGTTCTTAAGGATCCTATTATGTCTTATTAGGTATTATTAGATCCTATTAGGGCCTATTATATCTTAAGGGTCTTAATTAGGTCTTATTAGGTCTTATTAAGTATAATTAGGGATAATTAGGTATTATTAGGTATTATTATGTCTATTAGGTATCATTAGTTATTATTAGGTCCTATTAGGTCTTAAGGGTCTTATTGGTCTTAAGGGTCCTATTATGTCTTATTAGGTCTTAAGGGTCTTAATTAGGTTGTATTCTTTCTTTGAAGGGTCTTAATTACATCCTATTAGGTCTTAATTAGGTCTTAGTTGGGTCTTATTAGGTCTTAAGTGGTCCTATTAGGTAGATTAAGTGGTCCTATTAGGTAGATTAAGTGGTCCTATTAGGTTTTAAGGGTCCTATTATGTCCTTGTTGGGTATTATTATGTCTTATTAGGTCTTATGGGTCTTATTATGTCTTATTAGGTATAATTAGGTATTATTAATAATTATGTCCTATTAGGTATAATTTTGTATTATTAGGTCCTAAAGGTCTTATTGTGTCTTAAGGGTCCTATTATGTCTTATTAGGTATTATTAGGTCCTATTAGGTCATATTAGGTCTTAAGGGTCTTAATTAGGTATTAATTAGGTCTTATTAAAGGTATTATAAGGTATTGATTAGATTGGGTAAGTTTAATTGATCTATATTAATATAAATTGATTAGATTGATTCTAGGTAAATTGAATTTAGATCTAGAATAGATTGAACATCAGTTAAAGATTGTTTAGTTAGGTTTCAATTAATTGATCTATATTATAAATTGATTAAAAATTGATTCTACCTGTAAATTGAATTTAGATTGATTAGATTGAACATCAATTAAAGTTTGGTTTTAAAGATTGATTTGTTAAAATTTTAAAGATAGATTAGATTGTTCAAGTTCAATTGATCTAGACAGGGCTTAAGGGTGTATATATTAGCTTGATTAATTTTAACTTGATTGATTAGATTGTTTAGGTAGATTGATTAATTAGTTTTCAATTAATTGATCTAGATAGGGATTAAGGGTGCATAGTAGGGCTTAAGGGGTCATATTTTTCTTTTAGCTCAAGATTAATTTAGATTGATTAGATTGAACATCAATTAGATTGATTAATCTTAGGATTCAATTAGATATGTCTCCACAAAAATCAAATATACATACATCAATGTAAATGTCTATAGATCAGTTTGTATTTTTAACATGTATCAATGTAAATATCTATATCAAAAAATCAAACATGTATCAATTGAAAATGTATATAGATCAACGTATTTAACCTACATCAATGTAAATGTCTAGATATCACAAAAATCAAACATGTAGATAAATGTAAATGTCTATATCTCAAAAATAAAACATGTATCAATGTAAATGTATTTAGATCAACGTATTTAACATACATATCAATGTAAATGTCTATATCAAAAAAATCAAACATGTATCTATCAATGTAAGTATCTATATATCACAAAAATCAAACACATGTATCAATGCAAATATCTATATAAATCAACGTAAAACATCTATCAATGTAAATATCTATATATAACAACGTAAATGTCTAGATATCAATGTAAAAAAAATATATCTAGATCAATGTAAAACATACCTAGATCAACGTAACATATATCAATGTAAATGTCTATATAGATCAACATAAATGTTTAGAAATAAATACTCTAGTATATGTGCACTAGACCAAAATCAATGTCACATGCAAAATATAAATCTATGAACACAATCAACAACATCAATGACCACCATTACCTGCTAGATGTCCGGGCCTGTGTGGATCCTCGTCCTATTGGACATGAGTCTGTATAGGTAAATGTACCAATTTACAAATAATTTTTAATATATATAATGTCTTGCGATTAAATTAAAATATAGATTTAAAAACTCAACAAATAAATTAGAATTTAATTTAAATTATCTTACCTCTATATCCTGATGAATCAGATTAGCAGGATCCTCTAGCACTCCATATGCAGCACCCATCAATGTGTCCTATACCAGGTTTAAATAAATTTAAATTTAATTTATCTAACTTAATATATATATATAGACACACACACACACACACACATGCATATATACATACATATATATACATATATACATATATACATACATATATACATATATATACATATATATACATATAGACACACACACACACACACACCACACACACACATATATATATAGACACACACACACACACATACATACATATACATACATATATAGATACATACATACATATATAGATACACACACACACACACAGATAATATATATATATAATATATATATATATATACATATATATATATATATATACATATATATATATATATATACATATATATATATATATATACATATATACATATATATATTATATATACATATATATATATATACATATATATATATATGTATATATATATATAACATATATATACATATATATATATATATATATATATACATATATATATATATATATACATATATATATATATATGTATATATATATATATATATATATATATATATACATATATATATATATATATGTATATATATATATATATATATATATATATGTATATATATGTATATATATTATATATGTATATATATATATATATATGTATATATATATATATGTATATATATATATATATGTATATATATATATATATGTATATATATATATATATATACATATATATACATATATATATATATATATATATACATATATATAATATATATACATATATATATATATATACATATATATATATATATATATGTATATATATGTATATATATATATATATATATATATATATACATATACATATATATATATATATCACTATTCTCGACTCCTACCTATGGAGGATATAGAGGTACCTGCCTCTACATCTCCCTATTCTTGACTCCTACCTATGGAGGATCTACGGTGTCCTCCTCCAATGAAAGTAGGCATATCATGCAACTAAATCCCATGCAACATAGAAATCCTCTAGTAAGATGCTAGGAGATCACTCTTTCACACAGGGGATCCTCGAGTTGTTGTCCTATCTCATATGGAGTAGGCAGATCAAATCTAATGTAAGGATAATAAAATGGAATAGAAGGTGATATGTCTGCACTTGTCCATGATCTAAGCATGTCCTGACCCACACAATTAGATGACAACTCATCAACCTGAGTCATGATGGTAGCAATTCTAGAATATATATCTACATGTGCAACCTTAGCTGCAATCTACCTAGCTCTAGTGTAGGTCTCTAAACCTTTTGGAAGAACCAACAAAAGTTTTTGACCCAACCAATGCTCTCTTACTAGGGGGTTGTGGTATATCAGGTCATCTACACTTATCCTGATACCTCCCCCCGAACCTGACCACCATGTGGAGGTAAATCTGTGTAGTTGACATTGTAGCCCAAATGAAACTCCACAAACAATTGTTTGTATAAATATAGAGGAATCTCATCCTTTTGGGGCCACATATAATGCCTCACCAATAATCTAGGATATATAAAAGCGGCCCCTAAGTCATCTATACATTTTGTGATCCTGTATGCTCTAACCACCCTCCTATCTATGTAATGGATCCCAAAAATGTTCTTAACCTGAGAGAGTGAAACATTTGAATCAACTGTCCTCCAACCCACTGTCCCTGTGATAGTGCTAGAGAGGCTATAATAAAAAGTATCAATCAATATTTATCATCATATGCATTGTATGATTCATCCTTCTGAATCATACTCATGAGCTCAGTGCATATAGATTTCCATTTCCCCCTATTAGGGAGAGTAGTACTATTGTGCAGTGTCTTCTTTAGCGCAGTTAGAGAGGCTTGCATCCTAGAGATAGTCTCATCTCTATAAATATCTCTACTCTGTGGGGCCTGGGTACTGTTGGCTTTCACTTTTTCCACACAGTGTCAGGTTTTACACTATGATGAAAAATTGGTTAGTCTCCACTCCAAATTTTAACTCGAAAAAAGGGGCCAATTGATGAGGACAAAGAGCATCCTCCTTCTTCTTTAAGCTCCACATCACTCAGGTGGGTATTGCCTTATCTGCACACTCATGTCTCTTCTTGATAAACAAAAGGCCTATAGATAGATTATTGTGGAGTAGTTATCAGACCCCTATAGGTATCCTGTACCCCAATGAACCAAACCTAATGCAATAACCTACTTGCATGGAATGAATCTGAAAACTAGAAATGACCTCCTACTACTACAACTAGCATGAAAGGATAATTATTCTCATTTTAATGATTTGATGTTGGGTTGAAAGGACCCCTAAAATACCCTAAGTCTCTCATAGACTAGCACCTTGTCCAATGGGCAACAGAGTCAAATACATCACTACAATAGAGAGCTATGAAACAAGAAGACAATACATTATAATATGTTGATGCCTTACATCAATCATACACCATTAATCAGACCTCACTTCAATAATCCACCTATGTACCCAGATATGCTATCACCTAGTCAAAGGATTTTAACCCTCCCCTTAGAAGAGACCTATAAACAAGTAACATATTAATCAACATCCACTAAAAGACAAGCATGAGACATCCTTGATACCCTAGTTCATACACATTTGAAAACCAATCTTGAACTTAGTTATCTCTGTGAAAATAACTCTATTGCAAACACATTGGACATACAATAGAAAGACTAAAACATCCTTGATGCTATAATCAACAAGTTCAGGATTCAAATGGAGACAATCTGATAACAATACAAATATATTGAAATCTCATACATAAGACAAACTGTTACAACTTGTATTCTATTCTCAAAACCACAAAGGAAAGAGGGAATCCTATATGCAGAGAAGAAGACAATATTTACAGGAAAAGGACCCTTCATGGAACCAGGGAAATTGGAACCCCTTAGATTACCAAAAATTGGAACCCTTCAAAACTAAAAATTACAACAATATATACCACTAGTCATCTTGGAATCCATAAATCAGGATGCAACAAGCTATGGATGACTAGGGAAAGGGGTTAGGGTTTTCACCCACCAAACCAACTAGAATTAATCAAGAATTTATTACAGGGGAGAAAAACCAGGCAACCTCGAGAAGATCAAATCCAAGATTGATCTTCATTAATGAGAAATCTGTGAGTGATGTACCGAAGATCATGAATTCACTATGCTTATCAGTCTGATCATTCACCTGCAACATGCCTCGAGCAACTCTTACCCATTCTCTATGATACAGACATCTGCAATCAATCATCAAACTTTCTAGACCATGCCACAACAGTCGACAAAATCACATCTACCAGATCCAACCACTTAAGAATTGAATACCAGTCCTTCTGTCGCTGAAAAACCATTTAAAAATTCAAATTTTGGAAGAAAATGGCTACCCAGACAAATTTAAAATGTGGCCGTCAATTTTATCTCTTCCCGACAGATCAAGCGATCCTCATTAATCCATATAACAGTGACAGGGCCGTTTGAAAAGTGTTTTGCCACATCACTAGTCCATTGGCTAATGAGAAATGAGCACATTGGCATGACATGGCAATTGGACCCACCGCTTACATTCCTTTATGGCCTGAACTGAATCGATGGTTGTCACAAAATTGCCATGAATATCCATCGAGCACTTTCACCTTGCGGATTCACGCCGGCCATAGATTCCCGTCACACTTTAACTCCTTTTATAACACCATAAACCTTGGCCCCACTGACAACCACCAAGTCACCCAACCAGCAACCAATCACAAACATGCATGTCAGCATGACCATGCATTGGAGGACCCATTTCATACTTCAAACAAGATCAATCGCTGTCGCTATACTGTTGGCCTTAAAAATCATGCACTTTATCCTAGTGGTATAATGAAAACCGCTAGATCTTATTGATACTTAACCATCCAAGAAGGTCGGCCCTACTAACATCATCCCCATCACCAAACCTGCTCGACCAATGAAACACGAGCACCTCAGCGTGACCTGGCGACAAAGGACCCACCTAGATCAACTAAAGTTTGACTCATCTTCATCTGGCGATCATGCAACCATAAGCCATCTCCTAACCTACCTTTAAACTTAGGCCTATCTGGAGAATAAGCAACTGAAGAAAACTCAGAGTTGCTAGATACTTTCTTAACCATGGGTTTCATTGCGAGAACAAGCGAACACAAGCCTTCGCTGAGTCACTGAATTTTTTTTTAACCATTATCTTTTTATTATGAGAATTAGCGACCAAAGGGAAACATACTTTGACATTTCTTCATTAGCCAAGCCACTGAATACTTTGAAGCTTCACTAACTAATTCTGAGATCCCGCGAACACACATTCGCCCAATCACTAGATATTTAGAGCACTGCCATCCCTTTCCTAAGATTTAGCGACAAGAGGAAACTTTAAACCTTTGCCAAATTTCTTTGTCAAAGCCGCCAAACTTAGGGATGTTGAAACTGACTCAGTCGTGAAATCGCCAAATGAATTTAAGTAGGACCTAGTCACTATGAGATAAAACATTGCATCAAATGAAGAAGCAATCGATGACAATGTGCTAGGTCATTGGAGAAGTTATAACTTAGCCGCCCGATTCAGAGAATATGAGATAACTGCTACACCAAGTCACTGAGGGTTAACATGAAACCACCAGGAAACAAGTGAATAAGAGACAACACAGTCACTGAATCGCTAGATGAAGACTTAACCATTAAAATGAATTAGGAGATTTAGCAACCAAATAGAGATTTAACCAAGGGATGACACAGTCGTTGGTTCACTGAAAGACTTAAGAGTTAAGGAAACACATTGCACGATTCAACGAAGACTAGAAATATGACCACGTGTAGAAAGGGGACTTAAGTGACCCAAAAAAGGTAACAACAGAAAAGAACATGGTCAAGATAATTAGGGTTTAACCCTCCAACAGCTATAATTTTGAAATAAAGACCTAGGGTTTAAGGCAAGAGACCAGGAAAACTTGTAGGGGCCAAAAAAAGAAATCATATATCCATGAAAATTTTTGTAGGTGCTAATAGTGGCTCTGTCTAGGGATGTATGCCTCTTGCAGGCATGACAAGGATTCAAAATTTTTGGAAGAAGCATACCACCTACTGGAAAAAGACAAGGACCTCAAAAAACTGGCAATCGAACCAGGAAAATAGGAAGAGAAACACACAATAGAAAGGGAAAATATTTACAAATATTTACAAGAATAAATCTTTACTTGGTGGCCCCAGGCCACCAAAAGAAAATTAGCGACCCTCCAGAATCAAAGGTTTTATTTTCATCTACATATGTGACCCAACCATCTGCAAATTTCATGATCATCTTGTTGCCAACATATGTGAATATTCATGGGCTGAAAAATGAAAGTGTACTGATCATTACCCATTTTTTTCTAGTCATAACCATTTTCATACTCCAAGAAGTATGGAGCATCACTCATTTCATCCTGATGACTGGAAAAAATAAATTGATCTAGTAATGCACTAGAAAATATAGCATATTGATTATCATGCATTACCATAAAATTACCTGGCTGAAAAGGACTTGGATCCTTTGATTTACCTTCATGCATTGCCTCAGCCACTGAGAAACTTAGTTCCTCCATGATGTCATCACTGACTAGATCATGAACCAAGTGAAGGTCTCTTTCACAAATATTGTGAAAGTGGGACAACTGATCTGCATCATTATTTTCATCAAAAGAGTTTCTATCCCAATCATTGAAGACAAAGTCCTCAATACTGTCACCATCACTATCATATCTAGCAGAAGAAGGAAAAGGATGTGAACAAGAATTTTGTTCATCAATATTATCTTTATGATAGGAAAACACACTGTCATGACCTTCAACCTCTTCTTCTACAGAGTCACTATAGGAGGGGACTTCTGGTACACATGGGTCACATTGATCACTTTTGAACACTAACCTCATTATCAGTGTCAAAGACTATGTCAAAGGGGAGTTGCAAATCAAAGTCCATAACAAGTGCATACCTTTGGAACTCTTTAGCCAAAAGTGCTGAAATCCTTTCACTGCTCAATGGACTTTGGACCTTAATATCATCTTCATCAGCCTCACCCCTAGTGCTACAAACATCATCCCTGTCTAAGACAAGGATAGATATCTCTGGCCTTAGATCATCTTGTGTGAAGCAATCACTGCAGGAATCATCATCTGCATCATATCCAATACTCTGCTCTTCACACAAAATATCATCATACTGGGACAAGAAAGTTGCCTTCTCATGCTGAATAGAAAAAAAATCTGCAGACAAAAAGGACATATTGCCAACCTCAGATTCATCTTTAGCA